>VMDR010004222.1:0-62399 GCA_007922815.1 Macrotus californicus
CTGCCATTGCCACACACATGTGAGTGGCGCACGGCGCTGTGACGCCACAACAGCTGACATCACTAGATGATAGGGATTCTGCAGCTCAATTACAATCTTATGAGACCACTGTCGTATATGTGCTTTACTGTCGACCAAAATGTTATGTGGCACAACTCTATTCTTACTAGAATGTTAAGAAGGGCTTCCTGGAGGAGGAGGCATTTTCTCCAAGACCTGAAGTGTGAGTAGATAGGGGGTCAGTAAGGAGTGTTCCAGCCAAAAGGGAACAATGGCATGTTCAAAGATGCAGAGGCATGGGTCATGAGCAGTTACCATCATTGGAGTGTGGAGGCGGGAAGCTGGGGACAATGAGGGCCTTGAGGGGAAAGTTTCAAGAGGAGAGGCTGTGGTCACTCATACCCCAATGGCCCTAATTCATTCCAGGTCACAAGCACTGACTGATCAGGTGGTTCGCAGGGTCGGGGCCTCATGGCAGGAAGTGCTGAGCCTAGACACAGGTGCCACATCTGTTTTCCTCCCCAAGTCCCAGCCCAGGAGGAAAGGCCCTACAAGAGAAGCCTGGCCGGGGGTCTGCGCATTGTACATCTCAGCTCCAGGCACAGAGTCAAGGCACCATCAAGGAAGGGATCACCGAGGCTAAGAGTTGGGGAAGGGTCCAAGAACAGCCTGGGCCTCAGTGGGTCATGCATGGCTGAAAGAAGTCAGCAGTCACAGGCAGCGGCCCAGCCTGATCCAGGAGATAGGCTCCCTGGACCATCACAGCTCACCAGGCAGGTCCTGGGCCCAGGGATGGGGACTGACCAGCTGCACTTGGGGACGTAACCTGCCACAGGGCCCTAAAGACTCGTGGCCTTGTAGGTCTCAGGTGACAGACAGCTGGGCCCACCTGTCTGGTGGACGGTTCCTCCCATCCGAGCTGCTGTGACAGACTCCAGTCTGAGCAGCTTGAACAAAGGGCGCTTACGTCTCAGTCTGGAGCCTCCAAATGTGAGACAAAGGAGCAAGCAGGTCTGGCAGGTCTGGCATCTGTCACTTTCACCTGAGTGTCTCCATCATCGTCACCCTGGTGTCTGTCACCCTCAGCCTGGCATCTCTGTCACCTTTACCTAGAAGCCTTCACACGGGCATCTCATCTCCATCACATTTTCCCAGACCTGTCTGTCCCCTTTTCCCAGCTGTCTCAGAGAGTAGGACAAGCCTGGAGAGCACCCCAGGGCTTCTGCCTGAAAGATACTTAGCTAGGAATCAGGATCTTGCCTGGTCATGGTGGCTGGAGGGGCTGCAGACTTGACCGGACATGCCAAGGTGAGCCACAGGAGTCCACTGACCCTGAGAGCCTCTGCTGCACTCCCACCTCAAAGCTCAGAGCCCAGGGGAGGCACAGGGACCAGTGTCCTGTCGGGCTGGCAAGCAGGAGGCAGCCTCCAGCCTCAACTCTGCAGTGATGGGAGATGGTTTCCATGGGGCTTGGATGGCTGCAGGGGATGTGGAGCACCATGCATCTTCCCAGCCCTGCACAGGCCCCAGGGAAGACCTGGAGAGGAGCGGGCAGGTTCCCATCCCTCACCCAGGACCCTGTGAAAGGTCCAGAGGGCTTCCATGTGCGGCAAGGCCGGCAGGGCTTTGCTCAGCCGGCCCAGCTCAGTGCGACAACTGCTCTCGCTGCACCAGAAGCCTGCATGAGTAACAACTTCCAGCCAGGCGGTCAATCGATGGGGCAATCCCCAAGCTGTGCTCAAGGAGCACACCCAGATCAGGTGCTCACTGCACAGATGCCCAGGGCCTGTAGCCCAGGGGTGGTGGACTGGTCAGCCACTGTCCTCACTGCCTGGCAGGTGGGAGGGCTCCTGCACAGAGCTCTGCCTTGCGGGCACCCTCATTTCTCTGAGGGGCACACAATGAGTGCTATCACCTGAGCTGGCCACATGGGGCCACACACCATCTCCTGGAACTGATTCCTCTGCTCCCATTTTGTTTCCCACCGCCTGCGCCCGGGCCGCATGGCATTATTCCTGGAGTCAGCCTGCCTAGCACCTCCAGAAACCGCTGTGGAAAATGCAAAGTCATGATTTCAGGTTGACAAATGTGCTTGTCTCCCTCCAAAGAGGCTGTGGGGTGGGGGGCTGACAGAGGGAGGCAATCAAAAGAGGGACCCATTGGGGGCCAGGCTGAGGCCCAGCAGCATGTTCTTCTTACATATGCACACATGTATGGGAGAGCTATGTATGTGTGTACATGTTTGCATGTGCCCACATGCACATGGCTGCCTGTGCGTGTGCCCATGAATGTGTGAGGAGGGTGGGTGGGACTCTGCTTTGGCTGCCGTGTGGCCCTGGGCTCTGAGCCTCAGACCCCTCACCTGTAAGGAGGGTGGTGACAGGGCGCTGAAAGGCAAGAGTGCGGCTCAGTTAGGTCTTCAGGAGAGCAGACGTCACAGCACCCCAGGGGCCTGACAGTGGAAATCAAGGGCAGCACCAGACCCTCTAGAACTTGCATCCTCACACTCTTCTGTCCACGAGCAACACTCCCTCAGCACGAGTCCAGCAGGAGACAGGGCCGTGGATGGCTGGCAAAGTGGGGGCCCAGCACTGTGGTCAGAGTGGAGTGCTGACACAGTGGTCCAAAGGGGCCTGCCCCGAGGAAAAAGCACACAGGCTGAGGCCAAACCCCAGGCAGGGACTGAGGAGCCAGAGCTCAGGGCCAGGAAAGCACAATGATGCTTTTCATCTCTAAAATTTCTAGAATGTTCCTTGGGCTGTTTTCAGCCTGGATCCCCTTTCTCCTGGGATCCCAGGCAACTTTATGATCAGCTCCAGGCTCTGAACTACGAAAGAACCTGTCATCAACTCCCGTGAGGGTGAAGGAGAGAAGCAGCTGTCACAGCATGATCTTGTGTGGCTAGGCAGGGGCCCAGGAAGGGACAAGGGGCTGAGGGGTCTCCTGGGGACAGGTTGTAGAATGGGAGAAGAATATGGCTGGGCTCGCACCCTCTCAAGGGCAGGGCCCCCTTTGTTGGCTGAATGATCTCCCACCCTGGCCTGTGCCCTCACAAGGACAGCAGGGATAGCAGCCCCTACCTGCTGGGGTGGCCAGAGGAATCAGGGAATACACATGGGCACTGGGGCAGCACAGGGGCCCACAAGGTCCAGGAAGCAAAGGTGAGGGGCAGGGGTGGGTGTGGGGAGGTGTGAGCTCTGGAGGGCAGTGGGAGAAGGCCATGGAGGGAGTGAGGGGGACATACAGCACAGGCGGTGGGGAGGGAGGCTATCTGGGGGCGGGGCTAGAGCAGGCAGCACAAGTGGAGGGCGGGGCCCAGTCCCGCAGTGATGGGGAGTGTGGCCTGAGCATGACCTGGCCCCAGGCTGGACAAGGAGCTCCTAGAGCCCTCAGGGTCAGCCTCTGCTAGAGGCACGTGCAGTCTCAAGTCAGAATCACCCAGAAAACACTCCTGACACAAGGGAGGGGACTCCCACTTTTAATGTCACCGACCACCATTGTAAGGAGTAGGCGGAGTGCTTCTTACAGTGATGGTGCAGTGAGAACAGTCACTGCAAAGGGAAGTATAAACTCTGAGAAAAGCAGCAGGGCCCTGGGTGGGCGGAACGGTGGGGGCTCTCTCGAGTGAGAAGGGCAGCAGGGGCCTGGTCCATCAAAGGCCCCCCAGGTTGTCTGTCAGGAAGGCCAGCAGAAAGCGGCTGACATGCCGGTCCACAATGATGGGGGAGAAGCCCAGGACACGCCGGGCCCTTGGCAGTACCTTGGAGTCTGGAACACAAGGTTGGGGGGTGTGTCTCAGAACCCAGCAAAGACGCCTTCTCTCAGCCTCACAATACTGCCAGCCCCAAACCCGAGTGGCATGGGGTCAGCACTCCCAGGGGGCCTGCCAGGCACTGACCCCACACGACCTCAGCAACTTCAGCATGGTTGGAAAGGGACGGCAGGGATGGCAGGGATGCCATGCTGGGCCGGGACGGGGCCTCGGCTGTGGGCCTCCAGTCCACCCGTCAGGGCTGTGACACTGGAGCAGACCTGAGCCTGTGGGAGATGCTCTGCTCCAGGCAGGGCTCTCTAACCCAAACCCCGCCACACTCCACCTCCCACAGGGGCCACCCCTCCCTGACCCCTGGAGGTCATGTGTAGGAAATGAGACCCACCACCACTGGGTTTGGTGGGCTCAAACCCCGCACTTCCTATTTCTCCTGAGCCCAGTTCCTGTCCCACTCCTGGTAAGCAAACTGAGGCACGATGAAGCCAGGCTCGTGCCTTCCTGCAGAGCTGAGTGGGCAGTGTGCCCAACAGGCGTGGGGACCCCTCTGCCCTGCAGCCGCGTGTGGACTGGGCTGAGGCCGAGCAGCACCCACCTGAAGGGCAGCAGTAGATGATCAGCGCCAGCCCCGCAGCCAGGCCGAGACAGGCCAGAAAAGCCATGGGTCCTGGGGGAAAAATAAGCATCAGCGGCTACTTGCACCTGAGAGTGGGGAGAGGTCCTCAGGCCACAAGGGACAGGCTAGAGCCCCACACTGGAGTCAGCTGGGTGAGGATACCCCCAATGAGCACTCTGGGCGGGGGGAAAGCTGTCCATGGGAAGCCAAGAATAGAGCCCAACTTAGCATGGAGAAGAACCCAGGTGGAGATGGGGCCCTGGGTAGGGGGACAGAGGGAGAAGCAGGAGGCGGTTACCCCTGTCACTGAGCTCATGGCTTGCGGTGCCCGAGTCTAGCTCTGTGCAATCTGAGTTCTCTGGAAACAAAATCATAGGGTGCAGTTAGTCGTGGGTGGGCCAGAGAGGAAAGTGGCTGCCTGTCCTCAGGAAACCCAGGGGGCTGACGAGGTCCCTCACTCCTGGTATCACCCAGCCCCTGGCTGAGCTGGGCCAGGCTGTGCTGTCACTGAGCCCTCTGGCCCTGCTTGGTGGAGTAAGCACCGGGGAGGGGACCCTGCACAGTTTTGGGTCATCCCCTTTAGTCCACTTCCTGGGACCTTGAGGGCCATGGAGTGGGGGCAGGCATTGTTCCCTGGTGGCCACGAGGCACCAAGTGAGGTGCGAAAACCTGCCTGTCAAAGCTCTGACACCGTCCATGTGCCAGCAGGGTGCTTTATCTTCCCAGGCCTCTCCAGTGAGCCACATGCCAGACAGCCCTGGAGGGCACCCATGAGCTGGGAAGGTGCTTGACCCCCAGCAGGGATGTGGGGCCCTGAGGGCTGGCATAACAGGACCGTCCGGTGCCAGAGCTCACAGCTAGTCCTGCAGGCCTGTCTTTTGGGTCAGAGATACCAGCCATAGGTCACACCTGAGTGGCCTGGGTGAGCCACCTCATCCCTTGGGGCCTCTGGCCTCTTCTAAGAATCAGGAGAGAGCAGCCACTCGTCCTGGGGACCAGGGCACAGAATCCTAGGACTGAACTGCCTGCACCTCCCCATCCTGTTTGCCCAGCACATCAATCATAGGGACCCTCACACACCTCCCAGGCCCAAAGACGGGACCTTCTAAACTCAAACACACATGCCCTGAGCTGGCCATCCAGGCCCGAGACTGTCCTATAGAAAAACCCACACCAGGGATCCACCTGGACGAAGGGCGGACACAACCTCAGGATCCAGCCCAGGGGCCAGTTCACTCAGGCTGGTGCGACTGTGAGCCACTGTGGTCACAGAGGGAAGGGTGTCCACAGTGCACTGGGTCACAGATGGAAGAGGCAGATTCTACCTTTTGTGTAAAAGCTGGCACAAAAGAGAGAGACACACACAGACAGGGAGACAGAGATATCTGTGTTGCCAGAAATACTCCCTCTACTCTCTCGGGGCTCCCCAAGATGAGATGTGGCCAGAGGAGGCCGAGCCCGAGCCCTGAGGACTGGGCGTGCACTTACGCAAGGTGCGCCGGCTGGGCAGGCAGCTGTGCAGGGGCTGCGCGTGGATGTACAGCGCTCGGTAGAACTCCTGGCAATCCCTCTCGTTGCTCCGCTGTAGATGGCCCAGGAGGTCACAGAGCCGCACACGCAGGGATGCCTTGGGGTTCCGGAACTGGGGGCATAAAGGACACAAAGGAAGGTCAGGCCATAGAGGGCTGGGCCGAAGGTGGCTGTGGGATGGGGACAGGTGGGTGCCAGGGTCAGCTCCTCCATTCCTGGCTCGAGCTTCCTCATGGGGCCGGGGGTGATTCCATACAGGCACTCTGAACACCCTGAGGGGGTAGTGGCTGTGATCCATGGCCGCGTGGTGCCCAAGACCGTGCTGGTCTCACAGCACGGCTGCTCGCCCTTGCATTCCACGTGGAGGTGGAAACCAGTCGCCAAGGAAGGCAGCAGTGACATCACTCCAAGTGTGGAAATGCAGTGGCCTGCTGTGTGACTTCAGGAAGTCTCTTCACCAGCAAAGACTCGGTTAGTTCATTTGTAAAAAAGGAATAGTAAGCCCAGACTGTAGTGCTGTTGCAGGGAATCGATGTGGTGTAACTTCTAGTCGTTTACCGTCTACAGGAATGTAGTTCAAGTGCTTACAGAATAAATCCAGGGTTAAGGAGAAAAGAACTGGCTCTTTCAATATGTCTGATGGAGAAATGGGTGGCCCTAAAGGTCAGTGGACAGGGCCCTTGGCATTACCGGCCAGGCCCTGGAGCATGTGGCTTGGTGCTGCCACCTAGTGGCCGCACACGGTTCTACATGGAGCCAGAATAGGACCAGCAGGAAAGGGACTGTGCTGGTGGAAGGGCAGCTGCTGAGGAGGTTCCTTTTTCTTGTACAAAGGCTGAAAATGTTTCAAATTTCTTTCACAATGAATGTGTTTTAGACTTTTAATTACAACAGAAAGATACAAACTGAAGCTCCTACTTTGTCACTTCCTGTACTAATTTTGTAACCAGTACCAGGTCCACCTGCCTTCCTTTTCTGTCAGGGATCAGCCTTCCCTGTCCCCAAGCGAGGCACCAACCCTCCAGACAAACCTACATGTGGCGCCATTTACCTGTGCCACGGCAGGAAGCTGCAGCTCCAAAAGGGCCCTGGCAGTCATCCCTCTGGGAGGCAGGCCCTGCACCCCTGAGCCCTGGCCGGCCTCTGGAGCCCATTCTCCGCCCCACACAAGTCAGGGAGGCCAGCGTCACCCACTCTTACCCAGTGTCCCCAAACAGATGGGCCAGATTACATCGCAGACATTTGCCCACTGGCTGCTGTGGCTCAGTGCATTGAGCGCTGGCCTGCAAACTAAAAGGTTGCTGGTTCAATTCCCAGTCAGGGCACAGGCCTGGGCTGCAGGCCAGGTCCCCAGCAGGGGGTGTGAGAGGCAACTGATCGATGTATCTCTGGCACATCGATGCTTCTCTCCCTCTCTTTCTCCCTCCCTCCCCCTCCCTCTAAAAATAAATACATCTTTAAAAAAATAAAATGTTACCCATTTTGAACTTTTGGAAGAGGCAAAGAGAGAAACTGCCTGGGACTGGCCAGTGCCCCCACTCCCATCCCCTTGCCCCCTCCCAGGCTTGTCACATTGTGGGTTGCTGTCACGTGTCCCGTGACACTCCCATCATTTCTGGAAGAGGCCAGCAAGCACAATGAGATACAAAGAGACTGAGACTGACAGTTGATGTTCTGGGCCCAAGGTCACTACGGAGAGGCAGGTTTTCACCGCTGGGCTCTCCTTCCTCCCACTTTCCCCCGGCACAGGAAGGAAGGAAGAGTAGACACATGTCAGGCCCGCCCCTCAGCACCTTTTCTGCATCCTTGTTGCTGAGGATCTGGGGGTAGTAGCGGTTCAGCTGGAGGATGATCTTGTCCACCTGCTGCTCACTCAGGCGCCCGTGGCCCATCAGGAAAGGTGTGTCCTGGACCAGCCGGTCACAGTAGGTCTGCTCTGAAACAGGCAGAGAACATAGCGGGCATGAGCCAGCATGGCCAGAGCGGGGAGGCAGGTCTACCACAAAGATGCAGCCTTGGCGAGAACCTCTCACAGCAAGGCCCATGCCCACGGGCAGCACACCAGCTGTAAGCACCTGGACAACTGTTGACATCCCCGCCCTCATGGGCCTCATGCACAGGCCAGAACCCTCCATGTCTTCAGAAGATGAGGTAGGGGTGTGGTGAGAACTGTCCAGAGTGCTCAAAAACAGTACAGAGCCTCTGCTCCCTTTCTTCTATGAACATAAACTCTGAGGGGCTACGAGTTTGCTGTTCACAGGCCCCTACAGGGTCCTCTGGAAACACCCAGGCCTAGGGAAGGGCACGGGCAGCCTGACCCACAGCTTCCGCAGGCACCACTGTCATGGGGACAGAAGGCTTGGGGTGGGCTGAGACGGCATGGCCGCAGGACCATGTGAGCAGCAGGTGGGCAGGATTACCCTTCACCCTGTCTGCATAGCCCTAAGAAGTACCAACAGCAGACCATTGAGTGTGCCTGCCCAGGGTGCGGGGAAAGGGTTTTTCTGTCTTGTCTTTAAGAATCACCATTAAAATGTCATTGTTGCACCTTCTTTCCCATTAAGAACGTTCCTTAGAATGACAAGCCTTTAAAGATGGTGGGTGGGATAGAGGTTGGCAGGTGGCGGACATAGGGTATCCAAGGGAGGATCCTGAGTCCCTGTGGCACCAGCTGCCTGAATAGGTGCACCACCTTACTTACCTACCTGTGGCAGCTTGTCCTGCTTTCCGGTGGACACAGGGCTGGGGACGGGCAGAGCTGCATAGGAGAAGAGTTTTTGTACGTGATTGGAGTTAAATCGGTATCAGTTCAAATTAGATCATTATAACTTTAGGAGGTTATGTATAAGCTCATGGTAACCACAGAGAAAATATCCACACAGTATACTCAAAATGTGTTACTATAAAAACTCAACTAAACACAAAAGAGGCAGAAAGGGAAGAAATGAAGGACAAAAAACCTATAAGACATATAGAAAATAAATAGTAAAGGGTGGAAACATGTTTTTCCTATCAATAAATTAAATGAATTAAATTCTCCAATCAAAAGGCAGAAGTTGGCAGAATGGATCTGCGATGTGATTTATAAGAAATATGTATTTGGTCTTTGGCCCACTTCCGGGCACACCAGCTCCCAATCCCTGGAATTTCTTAACTGATGAACGATTAAGCCTTTTGTTGCTCATAACAAGCCCCTTTCAACCTCACTGCATCTGTGTTATTGCGACGACTTTTGGAAAGCTCCTGAAAAACCAAAGGGTGGGAGCTGGTTGCCAGGAAAACCAGCCAAGTGAGCAGAGGGCTGCAGCGTCCAGTCCCACCCCAACCATCAGGGAGAGGAGTGGGAAGGAGCTGGAGGCTGAATCATTCACTGCTGGCCAATAACCTCATTAATCATGCCTATGTCATGAAGGCTCTATAAAAACCCAAAGGATGAGGTTTGGAGAGCTTCTGAGGTGTGGGGAGGGTGGCCCACACAGCAGGGGCATGGAAGCTCCACACCCCTTCCCACATGTGTTGCCCCGCGAATCTCTTCCATCGGACTGTCCACCAGTGTCCTTGGAAACATCCTTTGTGATAGTTGGCAATAGTAAGTAAAGTGCTTCCCAAGTTCTGTGAGCCACTTCAGCAAACGGTCGAACCCAATGAGCGGGTTGTGGGAAATCGAATTTAGGGCCAGTTGGTCACAAGCCCAGGCAAAAACCTGGACTTATGATTGGCACCTGAACTGGGACAAGTCTTCTGGGACTGAGGCCTTAATCTGTGGGATCTGACACCACCTCCAGGTAGACAGTGAGGGAGCTGAGTCACATTGTAGGAAACCCAGGTGGTGTCCACCAGAGAACTGGACAATTGTTTGAGGATGAGGAACAAGCCCCACACGTTTGGTAACCAGAAGGGTCAGAAGTATTAAGAAGTGGAGTGTCTGGGTAGCAGTAGAGCAGAAACTGGTTTTCCCACAGGATTAAAGAAATATACAGTATAACTCAATGCATGCTGCCTTCAGAAGACTCACTTCAGATCTAAAGACACAAATTGGGTGAAAATGAAATGACAGGAAAAGACATTCCGTGCAAACAGTAACCAAGAGAAACCAGGCGGCCATACTAGTCTGAGGAAAAAGACTTTAAGTCAAATATTGTTCTATGAGAAAGAGAAGCATATTGTGTAGGGTTCTGGCCAAGATGAGGCCTAGGCACAAACCCTTCGTTTCCTCGCACAACTGAAGGAGGACAACAACCAATCTAAAAGCAGTAAACAACCAGAAGTGCCAGAAAATCGAACTGCGTGGAACTCCGACAACCAAGGAATTAAAGAAACAGTCAACCAGACCAACCAGACCAGTAGGAGTGAGACGGGGCAGAGGGATGGACAGAGAGAACCCACGGAGAGGTGGCGGACCGCGCGGGCGGGGCTGGCTGAGCGGGAAGCTGAGACTCAGACCTGACTGTGGACTGCACAGGGGTTGCCACAGTGGGAGAAACTCCCAGTCTCACACGAGAGTTGGAAAGTAGGGCTAGAGCTGAGCAGGCGAACTGCGTTGTTCCCTCTCTGACCCCTCCCCCACAGACAGCGCCACAACGCAGCAAAGAGGGTTGCCCTTCCCTGGAGAATGCCTAAGGTCCCACCCCCTTACAACTTAACAGGTGTGCTGAGACAAAGAAATATGGCCCAAATGAAAGAACACAGCAAAACTCCAGAAAGAGAGCTAAGCAATGAGAAGATAGCCAACCTATCTGATGGAGAGTTCAAAACACTGGTAATCAGGATGCTCACAGAACTGATGGAGCTTGGTCCCAAAATGAAAGAGCAAATGAAATATATTGAAAGTGAAATAAAGCAAAGTATTCAGGAAGGAAACCAGGACTCAAATCAACGATTTGGAACAAAAAGAAGAAATAAACATCCAACCAGAACAGAATGAAGAAATAAGAATTCAAAAAAAAGAGGAGAGGCTTAGGAACCTCTGGGACAACTTTAAAGGTTACAACATCTGAGTCATAGGGGTACCAGAAGGAGAAGAACAACAGCAAGAAATTTGAAAACTTATTTGAACAAATAATGAAGGAAAACTTCCCCAATCTGGTGAAGAAAATAGACTTCCAGAAAGTCCAGGAAGCCCAGAAAGTCCCAAAGAAGTTGGACCAAAAGAGGATCGCACCAAGGCACATCATAATTACATTAGCCAAGATGAAAGATAAAGAAAGAATCTTAAAAGCAGCAAGAGGAAAGGAGAGAGTTACCTACAAAGGAGTTCCCATAAGACTATCACCTGATTTCTCAAAAGAAACCTTAGGCAAGAAGGGGCTGGAAAAAAACATTTGAAGTCATGAAAGGCAAGGACCTACATCCAAGATTACTCTATCCAGCAAAGCTCTCATTTAGATGGAAGGGCAGATAAAGTGCTTCCCAGATAAGGTCAAGTTCAAGGAGTTCATTATCACCAAGCCCTTATTATATGAGATGTTAAAGGGTCTTATCTAAGAAATAGAAGATGATCAAAAACTATGAACAGCAAAATGACAACAAATTCACAACTATCAACAACTGAGCCCCCCAAAAGAAAAACAACGAAAACAAAAACTAAGCAAACAAGTAGAATGAGAATAGAATCACAGAAATGGAGATCACATGGAGGGTTTTCAGTGGGGAGGGGGAGGGGAAGGATGGGGAAAGGAATAAGAAGCGTAACTGGTAGACAAAATAGATGGGGAGAGGTTAAGAATGGTATAGGAAACAGAGAATTCAAAGAACTTATATGTACAACCCATGGACATGAACTAAAGGGGGGGATGCTGGAGAGTTCAGGGGTGCAGGGCAGAGGGGGGATAAAGGGGGGAAAATTGGGAAAACAGCGTAATAGCATAGTAATAGCATAATCAATAAAACCTAATAGCATAATAGTAATAGCATCATTAATAAAACATACTTAAAAAAGTCAATGCCTCATAAAAAAGAAGCACATTATACAAAAGGGACACTCACCAAGAAGATATGACAAACACATACGCACCAAATATCAGAGCCCGAAAATACATGAAGCAAATACTGGCAGAACTGAAGGGAGAAACAGACAGCTTCACAGTAATAGTTTGAGACTTCAACAAACCGCCTTCATTTCGAGACACAACAGACAAAAGGCAAGGAGGAGCAAGAGAACGTAACAGCTCCATAAACCAATGACACCCTAACAGCCATACAACAACACCGCACCCAACAGTAACAATGCACATTCTTCTCCAGTGCGTTTGGAACAGTCTCGAAGATAGACCTCAAAAGAAGTTTGGCCACAAAACAAGTCTTAATAGGATTAAAAATATTAAAATTCTACAAAGGATCTTATCTGGAATTAAAGGCACAAAGCTAGAAATCAATAGCAGAATGACACTGAAAAATTCACAAGTATGTGAAAATTAAACAACCAACGGATCCAAGAACAAATCACAAGGGAAATTAGAAAATACCTCGAGACAAATGAAAATAAAAACACAGCACATCAAAAGTTAAGGTCTACAGCCCTGGCTGGTATGGCTCAGTGGACTAAGCACTGGCCTGTGGACCTAAGGGTTACTGGTTCGATTTCCGGTCAAGGCACATGCCTGGGGTGCAAGGCTGGGTCGCCGGATGGGGGTGCATGAGAGGCAACCAATCGATGTTTGATGTTCCTCTTACACAATGATGTTTCCCTCCTATCTCCATCTTTTCTCCTCTCTCTAAAAATAAATCAATAAAATATATATTTTTTAAGTTTTAAAAACTTAAGGGATGTGGTGAAAGCAATGCTGAGAGGGGAATTTAGAGCTGTAAATGTACATAATAAAATAGAATATCTTACACCAATAACTTAATGTCACACCTTAAGAAATCAGAAAAAGAGCAACCCGAATCCAAAGAGGCAAGAGTAAGGAAGGACATACAGAGATTAGCGCGCAGGTAAATGAAACAGGGGAAGCAAAATGACCTGTTTGTAGGTGACACGGTCTTATATGTAGAAAATCCCAAAGCCAAAAAAACTGTTAGAACTAATGTATTCACAGCAAAGTTGCAAGATACAAAATCAACAGCACAAAGATCGGTTGCATCTCTCTACCTTAACAATGAACGATCAAAAAAGAAAAACACAATCCCATTTACAGTAGCATCAAAAAGAATAAAATACTAAGGAATAAGTTTAACCAATGAGGTGAAAGACTTGTACGATGAAAACTACAAAACAGAAATTGTTGAAAGAAACAAAGTAAGACACAAATACATGGAAAGATATCCCACGTTCATGGACTGGAAGACTTAATGTTGGGAGGATGACATATCACTCAAAGTGATCTGCAATACAGTGAAATTCGGTATTATCCCTATCCAGAACCTAATGATGATTTTTCCAGAAACAGAAAAATCCATCCTAAGATTCATACATCAAGGAACGTTCATAGCAAAAACAATCCTGAAAAAGAACTAAGTTGGAGCACTCATATTTCTTAACTTCACAACTTACTACAAAGCTGCAGGGGTCAAAACAGTGTAGTCATAGCATAAGGACAGACATATAGGCCACCGAACAGAATAAAGCGTTCAGGATAAATAGTGTTTTGAGTGGGAAAAAAGCAGAGTGAAAGACAACCCACAGAGCAGGAGAATATATCTGCAAAACATTTATCTGGTAAGGGAATAATATTCAGAATGCATAAAGAACTCCTACAACTCAACAACAAAAACCCACGAACAATTCAAATAAAGTATGGGCAAAGTACTTGAATAGGCATCTCTCCAATGACATACAAATGGCTACTAAACACATGAAAAGATGCTCAATATCACTAGTCACTAAGGAAACGCAAGTCAAACCACAATGAGATATCACTTCATACTCATTAGGGTGATTGTGTGTGTGTGTGTATGTATATTACTACAAATGTGATTGTTATATTGACGGATTTTCATGTTGAAACATCCTTACAGTCTAGAAATAAATCCTTTTAATGCGAATTAATTTTGAATTCAAAAATTCAAATTAATTACTGCTGAATTCATTCTGCTAGTAATATACAGGGTACAGCAGAAGTAAGGCCTGCTTGAGTAGGATAATAATATCGGTGTAACAATTTATAGTTTTAATTTGAACATTTCACTTAAAATGTCATATGGCATGCTTGAGTGTGGTATTGTTATATTACATGCTTATGATTTGGTAATAAAAGATTTTATAATAAAAAGGGGCATTATTTGTGCTGGACTATCTATCTATACACACACGTACACACATATATAAAATATTGGAAATATATATTTTATATGTGTGTGAAGAATACATATTATACACACACACACACACACACACACACATATATAATGACAATGTAAAAACTGGAACTCTCATGCATTGTAGGTGGGCGTGTGAAATGGTGCAGCCACTACGGAAAAGCAGTGTGGTCGTTAAACACAGAGTCACCGTAGGGTTGTAGAGTTCCACCTAGTACACATCAGAAAGAATCGAAAGCAGGAGGTAAAACAGATACTGCACATCAATGTTCAGGGCAGCATTATTCACAATAGCCAAAAGGCAGAAACCACGGATGGATGAATGGGTCAACCAAACGTGGTGCATAAATACAAGGGGATGTTATTCAGCCTTAAAAAGAAAGGAAAGTCTGACACATGCTATAAACATAGGTGGGCACTGAAAACAGTATGCTAAGTTTAAATAAGTCAGAAACAAAAGGACAAATATAGTATGATTCCACTTGTATGATATATCCAGGACCGGCAAATTCTAGAAACAGAAAGCAGAATGATGATTATCAGGAGCTGGGGGAATGAAGAAAGGAGAGTTACTGTTTCATGGGGATGGGGTTTCTGTTTGGGATGATAAGAAAGTTCTGGAAATGGAGAGTGGTGATGGTTTCACAACACAGCAAACGTATTTGATGCCACTAAAATAGTTAAAGTGGTACCCCCCACACAAAAGGTTGATGGATAATTAAACTGTAGTTGATGTATATGATAAAGTATAATTCAGTTATAAAAAGACCCATGAAGTCACAAGACATGAGGAAACTTAAATGCATATTTATTTTTAATGTACTGATTTTAGACAGAGAGACACACATCCACTTTTTGTCCCACTTATTTATGCATTCATTGGTTGATTCTTGTATGTGCTCTAACCAGATCCACAAACTTGATGTATTGGGACAACATTTTAACCAACTGAACTACCCGGCCAGGGCGTAACTGATATTTCTAAAAATGAAAGATGCTAATCTGAAAAGGCTACACATTGCATGATCCAACAGAAAATGCAAAACTCCGGGGACAGTAAAAAGATCAGTGGTTGTCAGGGGTTGTCAGGGGGTGGGGACGAGGGAGGGTTGAATAGATGGAGCAAGGAAGTTTTAGGGAGTAACTCCTCTGATGACTCCATCACGCAGTAGGCATTTCTCAGAACTCAAAGAACGCACAACACAAGGACGGAATGCAAACCATGATGTGAATGAGAGTCAGTACTAATCCACCACATTGGTTTATCAAGTGCAACAAACGCACCGCACTAACGCAAGATGCCAGTGATACTGGAAACTGAAGCAGGGGTAGGGGAGAACGGGTCCTCTGTACTATCTGCTCAATTTTCTATCAGTTAAAATTGCTCTAAAATAAAATCTCATAATTAAAAAGAAATTCTATTTGGGAATTCCAGTGCTGAATTTTATAGAAAAGGCAGGGACACAGAAAGCAGATGAATCCCTGAGTTGGGAGGTGTTACCTGGGAAGGAGAACAAAGAAATTGCTGGAGGGATGGCAATATTCTGACTTGGTCAGGCCTGGGCTGGTAGTTTCAGGGCGTACACACTTGTCTAAGCTTATCTAATCACCACTAAAAGTCAGGGCATCTGCTAGTAAGTAACTTACACCTCGGTGGGTCTTTTTCGGTGGGGCCGCCGTGTTGGAGCAAGTGGGCCTCCTCCCCACTTTCCTCTGGGGGCCGACTGAGCAGAGCGCTTTCTTCCCCATCCCTCTCTCCTGCTGCCAGCGTATCCTGGCTGACTTTGTACCCTAGAGTACAAATTTCTAGCTTCTAAATTCTCCCAGTCCTGAAAATCTACCTGGGAGACAGAGTCACCAGCACCCCATCATGGTGAGAAAGCCTCACGTGGGATGCCGAGGGACCTGCCACGGCCCCATGAGCAGGACCCTCCTGCCACCTGGCTTCAGAACTCTCTGATGACAGAGTTAAGGACACTAGCCAGGGTTTGCCCCACAGCCAGCCATTCTGCGGGCTCTATGGGACAGATAATCTTCACCCTTCCATCAGTGCAAGCACAACCACCACCCCCCTTTTCAGATAGGGAAACTGAGGAACAGTGAGTACTCCTCAGCCGGCTAGGGAGTGATGGATCAAGGTCAGGATCCAGCCACAGTGTTGGGGCCACTTCGGAACATTCACACTTTCCACCCCACTAACTGACATACTAATTAATTGTGCACTTAGTTACATCATGTCTACTCCTGGCCAAGTCCACAAGGGCAGGCCCAAGGCTGTCCTGCCCAGTATGTGCAGCTGTGCACAGGGCCAGCACACAGTAGGGGCTCACTATGGATAGATGTAGGTCTGAGACCCAAGGGCTATTGGTGGACCTTGGCCAGCACCCTGAAGTAGCTCCTCCAGCCCTGCGAGACAATAGCCAGGCAGCCCCTGCTGCTGCCAGCTGTGAGCTACCTGGCACAGTGGCACAGCCTGTAAGTCACAGGGGTGTTAAGCTCATTTTCACCGGGGGCCACATCAGCCTCGAATTTGCCTTCAAAAGACAGAAATTTCAATTCCTTAACAGTTAAGGAGTAGTTACATTTATACAGTCCTAAAATAATTTCTGCCCTTTGAAGGGAACCGCGAGGCTGATGTGGCCCCCGGTGAAAACGAGTGTGATGCCCTGCTATAAGAGGCTCCAGGTTATGCTGCACCCTGTGCTTCCTGTGGTCACTGCAAACTGTGCATGTAAACCGCACCAGGCAGCCACTGAGAACCGCAGAGAGGCACAGAAAAAAAACACTTTGGTCCCAGGTCCTGATAAGCAGTCCCAGATAGTTTTCACAGGATAAAGGAAGAAAAATGCTCTAGTACAAAATCCAGCAGAACTTTGCCAGCTCCCTTTGTTAAGCCCTACCTCCCTCACCTTTGAGACAACAGACTCCTCAACCTGTTAGCCCTGCCTGCACTAGTGGCCTCATGGGAACGGGCCCCACCTGGCCTCACCTGACCCACCGGGCCCCTAAGCCTTCCCACATGGCGGCCCCCAACTGGACCACACTGCCCAGGACTCCCACCCCAGCAAAGAGCACTGTCCCTGTGGTTTCCATCTGGCTAACTCACGTTCAGCTCACTGTCCTCCCTCAGAGGCTTTCCTGAGCTCCCCCGGCTCCTGCCCCACTGTAGTTCAGATGCTTAGGCCTCAACTTCCTCTCCTGAATAGAATCTCCCAAAACTCCTTCCTGTCTCAGAGCTCAACCTGGCCTTGGGCCTGGAAGAGCTGGGACTGCTCACTCTCCAGCACACCACAAGGCAGGGACTGGTCCCACAGCAACAGTAACTGCTGCAATAACACTCGCCCAGTGCCTGCCCTGTGCAGACACAGCGGGTCCCACACACTCGCTCCACAGCCCATCACAGAGGCCCCAGAAGCAGTATGAGGCAGGCAGGCTCCCGTCAGTGACAGGGCAATGAGCCCTGGATGACAGGCCTACAACCTGGCAGAGCTGCCCATTGGATCCTCCCAGGCAGTGCTCTCTCAACCTCAGTTCCCCATCCCAAAATGAAGGGCTGTGCAGGGAGGGGTCTCTAGAAGTTGAGCATACAAAGATGGCAGGGAGAGGAGATCAGGGGACCTGGGACAGACCACAAGTCTAGTCCCAGCTCTGCCACTGACCACCAGAGGGGTGTGGCACTTGGTACCTGTCCCATCTGAGCTTTTGTTTCCTTATCCACACATAGATATGACATTCCATATGTCCCCACATGGTACTGCTGGATCCGAGGTGCCCACTGCAGAACCAAAAGCATGTTAGGTGCTCAGAAATGGCGGCCACAAATAAAAAGGGTTCAGAGGAATGACAGGGGAGCAGGTGGCAGCTGAGGTCTCTTCTGGCCTAGTTTGGGACACTGGTATCCCAGAAGTCACCAGGTTCCAGCCCATGAAATCCTATGTGTGCAGGATCCATTCTTAGACTCCAAGGAGTTCTGGGAAAAAAAAGGACAGGGATTTCTGGGACCTCCCTGACCCCCTGGTGCACCCCTAAATGACTTGTTCTATGAAGCGGAAAAGTGGGTCCCTTACGGATGAGGTGTCGCTTCTGGGAGCCCTCACCTTCCCTGACCTTTCTGCCATGGGTCCATCACTGACCCATCACCCTTGGGACTTCTCCAGCAGGGAAAGGTCCACAGAGCAAAGTGGCCATACTTGGATATGGTCAGGAGGGGGCCCCAGTTCAGAGTGGCGCTAGGGGGAATGCTGAGCTGGAAAAAGAGTTGGAGGGGCTGGGGCAACCCAACGTGGAGCACAGAGCCTTGAGGGGCTCAATCTGTGTCCCCAACTCCTCTGGGCCTGTTCCTGAGCTAGGAGTGCAACCCAGAGAGTCTCTGGGGTTGCACACACAGCCCAAGAACGCAGCGCCTGTCTGGCCCCCTCGTCAGGTGGCTGTGAGGATGGAGAGTCTGTATCTCCTACTGAAGGCACAGTAGGACCACAGTAATTCTAGCACCGTTTTTACTTTCACCTCCCACTCTGTCGGTCTTTACACTCAACCGACCAACTCCCTACGCGCCGATGCTCATCGGCCTTTGTCCCCCAGAGCCCTCCAGGGCCTGACCACGCCCCCAGTTCTCTGCAGTCCCGCCGACGGAGGAGGCGGTCAAGCACAAGCGGTTACGGGGAAGGTCACTGGGCCAACACAGCCAGATGCAACCCCGAGGAGACATCGAAGCAGCCCTGGGGATCACCGGCGTCTCGTGCCCTTGCCGGGACTGCAGGCACAACCGCAGCCAGGCCCACGCTCACCTGTCATGGCGACGGCTCGGCGTGAGTCCGGCTGATACAGGTCTGTCCCCCCTGCCGCCGACCGCCAGTCCCTCCGTCGGCCCTCCTGCGTCCGACCCAGGATAACCTCTGCCCACCGGCCCGGCGCGACCAGCCCCTCCCAGGAAGGCCCCGCCCCCAACGTCGCAAAGTTGCTTCCACAGCCCTAACCCGGCCCTCACTGATGCACCTCATTCCTGTTAGGCCACCCCTTCAGCGTCTCTAGGCCCCGCCCCCTACCGAGCCTGGCCTTCTCTAGCGTCCGCGGCTGGGTCTCCAGTAGCCCTTAGCTCCGCCCCCAACTGAGCCACGGCCCCGCGGTCCTGGGCCGAGAGCCCCACTCTCCCCTCTAGGCCCCGCCCCCGACGTCGGCGACGTCGCTACCAGAGCCCTGAAAACCCGCCCTCACTGACGTCCGCGACGTCCTTGTCACTGCCCTGAACCGCACCTTTCACTGAACCCCGCCCCGGCCAGCTACGAAGCCTGCGGGAATCCGGAGCCTGGATCCAGCCCTCGTAGGGCGTGGTGTCCTCAGAAGCCCTTAGCCCCTCCCCTCATTCGAGCCCCGCCCTCAGCCCGAGGGAACCTTTGCAGGAGCTTCCGCGCGCTTTCCTGGCCCGGCCCAGCCCTCTTATTTACTTGGTCCCGACGTTGGCCCCTCCCTGGGCCCCACCCTGCCTGGCCGCCTTGGCTGGGGTCTAGCGGGCTAAATGCTGCCGAGCACAATCAGTCGCCCCGACCGGCGCCACCGTGCCCTACCCCGGGGATGAGAGAACTGGGCCTCCGAGAGAAGAAGTCATTTGCCTAAGGTCATGCAGAAGGTCAGGTCGTCGTGGGGTACAGGGCCAGGCCTGGAGCAAAAGGTGGTGAGCGTCCACTACCCTAAAGAGATCAGCCAAGGAGGACCGTGCATGCACAGTGACGCTTCCCAATCCAGAGGAGGAGTCGGACTCCACGGTGTGACTTGGGTGGCCACACTCCTCTCTGAGGCCCCGTATGCAAAAGAGGAACACCAGCCTGCCAGTGTGACCCTGGCTAGGAAGTCATTTAAGTTGCCCGAACCTCAGTTTTCCAATCTGTAAAATGGGTGGCCTTGGGTCCACTCCCCCTTCTGTCACAAGGTTGGCCTTCCAGCTCTGGCGCCTATCCCAGGAAGCCCCCAGCCCCATGATATACGAACGCGCAGGGCTCCCACCACAAAGTAGAGAACTGGTGACGAGGGAGAGGAGGGCTTTCACAGTGGCCATTGCAGACAGGGTTTTGGTTTAATGCCTGGTTCCTTCTCTGCTTGTACTGGCTGTCCTCCATTAGCATGCTCGAATTTGAGATGCTGGGGCTGGACCTGGAGTGGGAGCCCAAGCTCAGCATTCACTTCTTGGATAGCAGAAGGGATGCTCAGGTCCCTAAGTCAATGCGGCCCGCACCCCAAGTCTGTGCCTCAGTTGCCCCTGTAAAGAGGGCTGGGACCAATGATCAAAGGTTTGTGCAGTTGAGGCATCCAGAGAACGGGTGCAGTTGTCTCCTGGAAATCCCAAAACCCCTGGACTGAGTCGTGGTGGTCACTACCTGAGAGACACTCCCTCCCCAAACACTGAGGGCGCACCTGGCTTCACTTCCCTGAAAGGCCCAGGCTGAGCCTTCCCTCCTTGGAAAGCCCTGCACAGGCTCCACAGGTGCCTCTGGGTCGGCCTCTTGAGCATAGTAGAACTCAGCCTGAACCGCATGACCTCGAACTCTACCCTGTGTCACAGCTCCTAACATTTACCTCCCAGTTCATTTCACCCACTGGAAGTAATGTCAGTGCCATGTAACTGTGGGATCTGGATGGACAGGGCATGGTAGGGCATCTCTGGGCCACACTTTAAATACACAAACACTAACAAAAACTGATGAGCAGGAAAAGGTCCGTGCATAGTTTTCGTGATATCTGCCACCACAGATAAGCAAGACAGTCATAATAACCCAAATTATGCAGAGCCCCTTTTGATAATCTTTTAAAATCATTGCGCAGGTCCCAAGTTTGTGATCACTAATACAGAAAATGTACATATTTAAGTAATAAAACTTAGTAATAAAATTAAGTAATGTTTTAAGTAAATTCACGATTTTGTGTTGGGCTGCATTCCTAGCCATCTCGGGCCGCAGGTTGGACACCTGTGCAGTAGGGACAGCAAGGGACCGGGAGTGAGGGCTCCCAGCCCCATCCACCATCAGGGAGCCCACACCCTTTCCCAGGTGGCCATCTTCCAACCTTCACAGCTTCTGCCACAGGATGGAAGGTGAAACAGGTGTGGAGAGGTGGAGTTCCTCACAGGGCTGGACCTCCAGGTGCAGGATTCACTCCAAAGGCCCCAGAGCTCACTGACAGAGCCCAGTGCCCCTCAGATGGGCACTCAAAGGCAGCAGAGGAGGAAGCCTCTGGCACCAGCTAGGCTACCAGCCTGGATCCCTACCCCAGGTGGCAGGTGGGTACACACAGCACCCCCAGGGTCCAAGGGTGGTCCCCAGTCACTTCTCTCCTTGGCTGAAGGGCACAAAGCACAGAGTCCTCCCCTCTCACTTGCTCCCCTGCCACAGAAGTGAGTGCTTGGGTCTGGAGGATCAGCCATTCACAGTGGGAGTGCAGGGGATCTTGGGAACCCTTGCCTGCTTCACTGAGCACTGTAGGTCCTACACATGGAAGGGACTGGGTCTCTCTGTGCACTGTGCAAACTGAGGTTGCTCACCACCTGACCCTGGATGTCCCAGGTGCACTGGCCCAGACCCCACACCCCAGACAGCCTCCACCTGTCATTTGCTTCTGTCATATTTTGTGACTATGGCATGCTTTACCTGATCATAAAGTAAATGCAATTTTAAACCACCAGGAAAGATCATGCAGCATGGTGTCTGCACTTGCTATGCCCTTGATTTTCTCAGAGTCCCCTTTCTTATTGAGGCCTATTTTCAGCCTCCACTCCGACGGGTCATCAGTCAAATAGCAAAGAAGAAACCTGGGAAATGTTGGCAGCTCATCTCTCAAATTAATAAACAGCTCCTAGAAATCAGAAAGCAAGAGGCCAACACTCCTGTGTTCAGAGCAAGAGGAAACCATACTAAGCTGCTCAGTTCCATTCATAATAAGAATGTCATGTTTCATGGATCCATCTGGCACATATCCAAGGACCGGATCAGAACCTGAGCAACACCCTGCCACAGGGCTTTACACTAGGTTCCTGGTCCTGCCCCTGGGCATTTCCTGCTATCTCTCTCCCCACTAGAACATCAGCTCCCAAGGACAAGGGCCACTGTGGGTCTCAGGCTCCAAGATGGCCCCATGATCATCATATCCTGGGTCACGTTCTTCTGTAGTCTTCTCCTGCAGCAAATCAGGCATGTCTGTGCAACTGGTGAAATGTGCCAGAGGTGATGGTGTGCAGCTTCTGAGGCTGGGTCATAAAGGACATTGTGGCTTCTGCCTTTCTCTCCTGAGTCATTTGCTCTGGGGAGCCAGCTACCTGGTCATGAGGGGAGCCCTGTGTGGGGTGGAGCCAGAGCCCCCAGCTGGCAGCCGGCACCAGCTGGCCATGAGGGAGTGAATTAAATGCGATGTGATTCACTGGGATCTGCAGCCCAGTCAAGCCTTCAGATGAGACCACAGCCTCAAGAGAGACCCTTCCAACCAGAGCCACCCTGCCAAGCCTCACCCGAAACCGTGTGAGACAATACATGATTATTACTTTTGAGCCACTACATTTGGGGGAAACTAGTTGCATGGCAGTGCATAACTAATACAGTAAACATCTGAGCAGAGGCCGAGCTAAAGTGAGGGAGCAAGCCACATGATAGCTGGGGAAAGTATTCTAGAGGAAGCAGTGCTCACAGGAGCTCCAGGTATGCATGATCTTTCTGTATTTGAGGAACAGTCAGTTTGGCTGGAGTGGAGTGAGCAGGGGGATGAAGGCAGGTTATGATGAGTGGGTCATGCAGGCCAGGCAGCCAGGAGCCCTAGTCTGAGGGCTTACGAGCTGCGGGGAGGACAGGGTGATCTGCTCTGATTTGAAAGCAAGATCTCAAAGAGATATCTGCACACCCATGGTCATAGCAGCACTATTCACAGCAGCCAAGAGGTGAGAACAACCCAAGTGTCCATCAGCGATGAATGGATAAACTGTGGTATAGCCATGTAATGAAATATTATTCAGCCTTGAAAAAGGAAGAAAACTGATACATGCCTTAAGGATGAACCTAAAGACATTATACCCAGTAAAATCATCCAGTCAGAATAAGACAAACGCTGTGTGATTCCACACATATGAGGTCTCTAGTCGTTGATTCATAGAGACGGAGAATAGAATGGCAGTGGCAGGAGCTGGGAGACGGAGATGGGGAGGTAGTGCTTAAGAGGCAGAGCTTGTTTGGGAGGATGAACAGGTTCCAAAAGTGGACAGTGGGGGTGGTTGCACCGCAGGGAGGATGTACTTAATGCCACTGAACTTTACACCTAAAAATGGTTCCAATGGTAAGTTTTATGTTCTGTATATTTTACCACAATAAAAAAAGTAAGGCTTTGATAGCTGTATGGAAATTGATGGGGGTAGGGGGGCGGGTCTTGAATGGAGACAGGGATACCAAGAGGAGATCAGGAGGGGCTAACTAGTCCATGCGAGGGGAGACAGAGGCTGGAACCAGAGTGGTGGTTGTGGAGGAGGGGGCACTGGGGGAGTTCCAGATGAATTCTGAAGTTGAGCCAAAAGGACTTGCTGCAAGATTAGAGGTAGGGTCTGAGAGAAAGCAGAGTCGGGGGTTTTGGCCTGAGGGAGGGGAGGTAGTTCTTTCTGGCAAGCTGGCTTCACAAGTCTGAGAGTATCCACATCTCTGACTGCTCAGACAGTAGGGTACTAGTCTGCGCTCAGGCCTTAGGAAGCCAACAGCCCCCACTTCCTGTTTCTTGGGACACTTACTTTTGAAGCCCAGCCACCATGCAGGAAAGACACTCAAGCCACCTGTGGTGTTCCTGCTGAGCACCCCAGCTGAGGCCTCAGACAACCAGTGTCTACTGCCAGACTTGTGAGTGGAGATGCCTATGGAAGACTCCATCTCCAGCTTCTGCCAACCGCACTCATGGGGGAGAGGTGCCAGCAAGGCCGGACAGAAACAGGAGAGATAAAGACAACCTAGCAGCGGTGGTTGTAAGCCACGGAGTCAGCATGACTCACTGTCTTGCACTGGAGAAACGGGACACTTAGGTAGCCAGCTGTGAGGGATTAGCTCATGAGGCACAATCTTTTCCAGCCACTATCCCCCAGCTGGGGATGTTCTGCCTGGTAATGAGGTCTTCTTTGTGACATCTTAGCCCTATTCTGCTCAGCCACATTCGGGGACAAGAATGATACCACTTCAGCACTGAAGGCTGACTGGTGTTTTCTCTGATAACCCAGTGGTCACATCTACTGAATATCATGGGTCTCACTAGCACCATATGTGGAAAAGCTATGCAGGCCTCAGAGGATGACGTGGATGTGACAGTGTTGCTCTCGCCTAGCTGCTCCCTCTTCCATCCCACACCCAGGAGAGTTACCGTCCTGTCCATGAGGTCAATGCAGGCATTGCATTGCACACACAAGTGAGGTGTGTCCCCTCCAGATCAGATCATACTGTTGCTGTTGCAAGCCCCTGGGCAGGCCTTCCCCTCCCAGAGATCTTGGAGGTATAACCACATAGAAACTTCATTTCTTTAGTATGACCTTTTCTCCTTTCTTTTCTTTAAATCCAAACCGGCCCCATCCAGCACTCTGACTCACCCCCTCCCTTGCACGTGCACACCCTTAATCACTAGTCCTCGGGTAGTGAAGTTCTGACCAGCACCACATAATCTTAGGAACAAAGCCTCGGGTCTTTTGACCCCAGAGACTGAGTTTGGTCAAACTAGAGATAACATCTAGGCCTCAGGTGTGCTTCAGGAGCCCCCTTAGTCACCCTGATCAAGGGTTTCCTCTGTACATAACCCAGCCCCTGGAAGCCATCGAGGGGAGCAAGGTCTTCGAGCATTAGCTAACCTGCCTCTGGTTGTGGGCCACTTCCTAAAAATAAACCCTTGCTTTCTTTGCTACAAACTCCTGTTCATGTCTTAGGGTTTTAACGTGCACAAACAGACCCCCTTAGTCCAGTAACAGAGCTGTGTATTGGAGCAGACTGCTCCGTCAGCCTCCTCTGAGCAGTGCCCGTGCCTATCACACTGGACATGAAAGGAATAAATGAAGTTGTTTGAAACTTTGAGACTGGTGGGGGGAGGGGTTTGTCATGGATTGAATGTGCAACCCCAAAATCCATATAATCAAAGCCCTAACCTTCCTTGTGGCTGTATTTGGAGATGGGCTTCTAAGGAAGTAATTAGGGTATGAGGTCTTAAGGGTGAGGCTCTGATCCCATAGGGTCTGTGTCCTCCTAAGAAGAGACATCAGAGCTCACTCTTGTTTCCTCGTCTTCTTCTCTCTGTACACAAACCAAGAAAAGGCCATGTGAGGCCATAGGGAGAAGGCCATCTGCAAGCCAGTAATGGGACCCTCACCAGAAACCAAATGGATCAGCACCTTGACATTGAATTTCTTGCCTTGAGAACTATGAGCTAGACATGGTTGTGGCATTTGTTATGGCAGATCGAGCTGCCTGAGACAAGGGTTATTTGTTTTAGCATCATGACCTCACTAATCCTGAATGTTATAACAGCAAGAGAAGTTCGCATTTCTTAAGCTGAGAGGGACAGTGTACTAGTGAGTCATGTGGCCTGCAAGGGCAGTGTTGCAAGCAGGGGAACAGTAGGTGCTAAAGCCTCTTGGTGAGGTAGGGGTTTCAAGAAACACCAAGAAAAGGGGTTCCTCTCTCTTCTCAGTACAAGCTGGAATTGGCTTTAGGAAGAATTTGGGGCTGGCTCCCCCTCCCCCTTCTCATCTGTGGCTGGGTGAAGCCACTCTGCTCTGAAATGCCTGTGGGAAGACACAGCTCTCTCTCTGCTCCTTGGTGGGGACATCTCTGAGTCCACCTGAGGCCCGCAGGCCACAGCATAGCCAGGAGGCCAGCAGGCTGCACTGCTGAGGTCTCTTAACCCCCAGCTCTCCTGGGCAATGGCTCTGCATCCAGGCTGCACCCTCTCCAGCTGGGCACCACATCCTTTCCCTCCCTTCTGACCCCCTACCCGTGCTGTCCCTTTGTGACCATCTGGATACCTGTCTCTGTAACCCTCAGTTCATGGGAGCTGGAGTGGAAGGGGGCCACCTCCTTTTGCCACTTCAGCCCCAACCCTCCTGTCCTCTGATCCAGTAGCCCAGGGTCAGTCACCTACGGACAAAACACTGACTTCCCCTTGAAGTCATCCCCAAACACTCACAGCAGGCCTCTTGCTCCCCAGATGCCCACCACTTCCTTTTAACGAGGGCTGGGGCATGGAGGGCCTGCTAGGGCTCCCTCAGACTGAGGACTGAAGACAGAGCCGACTCAGAGCCTGTTCTCATCAGTGCTGACCTCTGGCAGAGTTGCTGAGCCCTGTAAAGAGCCAAGCAATTCATGACAGTTATGACACCCATCCATGCCACTCTTTACAGAATCAAGAAGCAGAGCAGCTGTCTACCCCTGCCTGGTACACAAGACCCTCATAGGCATGTAACTGAGGGGCCTCGCTTACCACTCTGGGACAAGGTGGGAGAGCCAAGCCTGCCAGGACCTCAGGAAGGCTGCTTGCACTAGTTCAGGGCAGGGTCTGAGCTTGCCCACCTGGAGCCCCTGCTAGGTCTGTCTCCTCAGGAGCCCGAGTAAAAGCCACCACAGACCTAAGTGAGCACCATAGCCACACTTTGGCCTCAGGATCCCACTCTGGAACCCACCCAGCAGAACAACACCCCCCAACAAAATGAATGGCTGCACCAAGTGTAACAGCTGAAAACATGGGGACATCCAGCAACCCTCGCTGGGGGCTTCCTAAAGTATTGCAGGACAGACAGACTACTCTGTGCAGCCTGTGACAGAGCACGCCTGTGACGGACAACGTGACGAATGTGGCTTCATGGGCACTGCAGGCTCCTCTTTGGCAGACTCCCCTCCTCTTAGCCCCCAAATGACTGCAGGGCCTCCAGGCAGTGGCCTCTTGGGAGCCATTCTGAAAATCAGCTCCAGTCAGTGCACATCCAGGCAGGAAACAGGGAAGAAAAGAGGAAGACAAACCTTAGCGAGTATCTGCAATGTCCAGACAAGTCACACTGCAAACTGCAGAAGGCTGGAGGGAAGATTTTAACTGGCTTGGGACAGATGTGGGCTCTGCCGGTGAGAGAGAGATGGAGGCTGGGGCCCTTCAGAGCAGGTGGGTGCACAATGGGCCCAACCTGAGGGCTCCCACCAACTATTCCCTTTTGGGAACAGGGCTGGAGGGCAAAAAAAAAAATGTGGCATCTTTTTATCTAACTGCTTTGGCAGTGACAGGTTAGGGGACTGTGATGGCTCTAAAGGTGCCGGCCAGTGCCTGGTACTCTCTCCACCCAAAAGTGGGGTCTAACTGCCTCCCATGTTGATCTACGGTGGCCCAGTGTAACTCCCTGGGCCCTGAAAGGCAAAGTTTGCATTTGGGACTCTCACTGTGAAAACCAGCTACCCTGTGCAAGGAGGCCCAGGCCATTCAAGGCGCCACCACCCTGTGAGGTCTCTGACAGCCAGCAGCAACCCCGACAGGGAACCTATCCCTGTGGAAGGCTAAGTGTAGCCCCGCTCTGTCTGAAAACAGACAGGTGTGTGTTTGGCACACAGGGAGCCAAACCCACGGATCGGTCTCCCGTGGGGAATCAGGCCTGCATTGTACCTAGGCTGCTTTGAGGCTTGCTCTTGCTAAAACTCCCTCACCCTGAATTGAGGCAGCAAATGTTTACTGCAATCTGTGTTAAACCTCCCAAGGATGGGGTATAACCTGTTCAACCACTTTTCCCCTTTGCATTTGCAAATGTCCTTTTTCTTTGACCTAATTGGCAACATTCTTTCCTTTGTTATCTGTAAAAGGCAACCACCTAAAGGGAACCTGTGCATAGTAAATGAGGGCCATCCTTGATGGAATGTACCTAGAATATCAATAAAAGCCTGTCCAGGCAGGGGTGGGGGCCCTCTCTGTCACTTAGAGAACAGCCACGCTGTCTCTTTTTCTCCCCTGGATTTCTGTAGTCCATGTGAATTTGCTCGTGGTTCTTTGCAGCCATAGCATAAACATCCAAAACACACAGACCCCGTGGGCGGAGTCCGCATCAAGCCCCCACATGTAGGACAGCCCACCAGCCTTCATATGAGCCGAAGCTAGCCACCAGCTGACTGCAGCCGCCTTGGGAAGGGCTCCCTGTGAGAGGCTCCCTTGAGACCGGCCCTCTGAGCCCTGGCTGCCCAGAGGTCCTAGTGGTAATACAAAGGGACTGTAGTTTTAGACCTGCCTGAGGTTTTGTTATGCGGGGGCTGAGAACTGAGCCAGTGATTTGTACCTTTGCAGTTTGCAGTCTTAGAGTTCTTTATTTCACGGCCTCCGCCACCACTTCACAGTTAATAGACAGAGCGCTCGACTGGGTTCCTGAGGGAGAAGCTGGCCCTATGGAGGAAGATTCAGCTCTGTGATTGCTGGTAATGTTGAGAATTTGGCTGTCCTCTTCCTTTTTTGCTATGCAAAACCAGATGTGCTTAAAATGTCCCCAGTCTCTTTAAAGGTCACTGGCTGGAGCAGGGCTGTAGTTGGGTCTGTAAACCTCAGTGGTGGTTTCAAGGAAGCCTATCTACAAAAGCTGCTACAGCTGAGCTCCCCAGGACAGGTCACTCCCAGCCTTCAGAATCAGGAAGGTGTCCTGAGGAATTCCTAAACAAAGAAGCTTACTTGACTGACCAATCTTGACTTGGACACACGTCAAGGTGTAGGTGGCCAGCTGAAGGGTGGGCCTGGGCCTCTCAGTGTGGAGGGTATCTCTGGCCTGGGCCTCGGTCATCCTGGAACATAGGCCATGGCCTATCTGGGCATTTCAGTGGTGGACCTGTGGTAGGCGGGGTCTTCCCTGGGTTCAGTGTATGCACCATCACGCGGGCCCGGGGTGAGCAGGCGAGGCTGCCTGGGGTCCAGTGGTCCTTGTCCATGCTGCAGGCTACACCAGCCAGCTCTCTGGTGCTCTCACCAAGGTCTCTGCAGGGAGAAGAGGTGAGAACTGGGGAAGAGCCAGGATCCCATTTAACTCCAACCCTGTTCCCCTGCCTGGCATCCAGGCCCCCAAGCCTGAGGAGGCACCTCCATCAGTGCCTTGCCCTAAGCCTCAGGCCCCTCAACTGTCTGAGCAGTGAGCCATCAAAAGGCCCAGTACTTGGGGACCTTGCCTGCATAGAGCTGTTCCCAGGGTTGAGAGTAGGGTGGTTCCCAGGGCTTTGTCAAGGAAGGGAGCTTATTCAGAGTGTGTGAAAACCACAGAGGTCAGACTGCCTCCCTGGGCCAGGACACTCAAGGACCGTCCAAGGAGACACTTTGGCTCTTGCCAGGCTATCTTCTGGTGGTCTGGGGGCTAGATCACCTACCTTCTACATCTTCAGTTCCCTGAGGCTCCCCTACTCCCCAAACCACAAACCAAGGCTTTCTCCAGGCTGACCAGTCCTTGGCCTGACTCTGTTACCTGGCTCACCCTGCCTCCCTCCGACATTGGTGTCTGCTCCCTGACAGGAGCCATGCTGCTCCACCTCAAGCCCTTGCAGGGCTGCTCCCTCTCCTTAAGATGCTGTCTCTTTCCTGCCCGGAAATTCAGGCTCTCCCAATCTGTTCATTTCAGGTATTGCTTCCTCTAAGAAGCTTTCCTGGCTCTCTGTTCCCACCCACACCTAATTCTCAGAAAAGCTATAGGAAGTAGTAGGAATTAAGAAGTTATTTGTTGGTTTGATTATTAAGTGAATGAACCAATCAATGAATTGGTGACAATGAAAGACAGCTTAGTGAGCAGTCCATGGACTTTGGAGGCAGACGGCCTGAACTCAAACGTAGCATCATGCTCAGTAGCTGTGTGTGATTCTGGACAAGTTTCTTAAAATGGGATAAGAAAGGTGCTTACTGAACTTCTAGCCAATATGGAGACATAGGTAGATACATTTTGCCTCCTTGCACAACCAAAAGAAAAACAACAACACATTTAACCCTTTCGGTACAAGCGCTCTTTCCGCCGCAACACTCCCGCTGTACGAGGTGCCGCGCGGAAAACGCGCACATAGCACACGGTCAGTCCTCCTTTGTGTGAAGACTTTCCTAACCTTATATAAGATCTATGCTTAATAAAACAATGCTTTTTTCCAAGTGTTGTTTGTAACTTTAATATTAAGAGATAGTTATATAAAATTCTATCAATTATATAAGTAAAATTTATAAAAATTATATACAGATGGATGTCGGATATATCCAGTGCTCGTCCACACAGGTCATCCGATGGGCGCCGGATATATCTGGCACCCCTACCGAAAGAGTTAAAAACAAAAAATAACCCGAATTGCCAGAAAATTGAACTATATGGAAGTCCAACAACCAAAGAGTTAAAGAAGAAACAATCATTCAGACTGGTAGGAGGGGTGGAGATGGGAAGCTGGGGTGGAAAGGACATGTGACAAGGTGGTGGCTGGAGGACTGGGGCAAGTGAGGCAGTGGCTGGCAGAGTGGGCGGTCCTGTATTTGCCTGCAGATAAACCGAGAGAAACAACTGGGAAGTGAGACAGACCATGCAACCCAGGGTTCCAGTGCGGGGAAATAAGCCTCAAAGCCTCTGAGTGAAAACACCTGTGGGGGTTGAGGAGGCAGAAGAAACTCTCAGCCTCACAAGAGAGTTCATTGGAGAGACCCACAGGGTCCTAGAAGGTACACAAGCCCACCCACCTGGGAATCAGCACCAGAAGGGCCCAATTTGCTTGTGGGTAGTGGGGGAGGTGACTGAAAGTTGGCCAAGAGCTGAGCAAGTGGCATTGCTCCCTCTTGGAGCCCTCCCAACACAGTGACATGGGTGCCCTGTCCTGGCCAATACCTAAGGCTCTGCCCCGCACTATGTAACAGGCCTGCCAAGAAAAAAAAAAACCCATATGGTCCTAATGCAAGAACAGATCAAAGCTCCAAAAATAGAATTAAGTGACAGATAGCCAACCTATTAGATGCAGAGTTCAAAACACTGGTAATCAGGGTGTTCACAGAAATGGTTGATTATGGTCGCAAAATGGAGGAAAAAGTAAAGGCTATAGGAGTGAAATAAAAGGAACCAACAATGAAGGGAAGGAAACCAGGACTCAAATCAACGATTTGGAGAAGAAAGAAGAAATAAACATTCAACCAGAACAGAATGAAGAAACAAAAATTCAAAATAATGAGGAGAGGCTTAGGAACCTCTGGGACAACTTTAAACCTTCCAAAACCCAAATCATAGGGGTGCCAGAAGGAGAAGAGAAAAAACAAGAAATGGAAAACTTAATTGAAAAAACAATGGAGAACTTCCCCAATCTGGCAAAGGAAATAGACTTCCAGAAAGTCCAGGAAGTTCAGAGAGTCCCAAAGAAGTTGGACCCAAGGAAGCACACACCAAGGCTCATCATAATTACATTACCCAAGATGAAAGATAAGGAGAGAATATTAAAAGCAGCAAGACAAAGTAACCTACAAAGAAGTGCCCATAAGGCTGATTTCTCAAGAGAAACCTTACAGGCAAGAAGGGGCTGGAAAAAAACATTTGAAGTCATGAAAGGCAAGGACCTACATCCAAGATGACTCTATCCAGCAAAGCTATCATTTAGAATGGAAGGGCAGATAAAGTGCTTCCCAGATAAGGTCAAGTTCAAGGAGTTCATCATCACCAAGCCCTTATTATACGAAATGTTAAAGGGACTTATCTAAGAAAAAGAAGATCAAAATATAAACAGTAAAATGACAACAAACTATCAACAACTGAAAAATAAAACAAACTAAGCAAACAACTAGAACAGTGATAGAACCACAGAAATGGAGATCACATGGAAGGTTATCATCAGGGGAATGGAAGGGGGGGAAATGGGGGAATAGGTACAGGGAATAAGAAGCACAAAAGGTAGGTACAAAATAGACAGGGGGAAGTTTAGAATAGTTTGGGAAATGGGGAAGCCAAAGAACTTATATGTACGACCCATGGACATGAACTAAGGGGAGGGAAGGCGGGGGGAGGTGTGCAGGGCAGAGAGGAATGAAGGGGGAAAAATGGGACAACTGTAATAGCATAATCAATAAAATATATATATTTTAAAGATTTTATTTATTCATTTTTGGACAGAGGGGAAGGGAGGGAGAAAGAGAGGGAGAGAAACATCAATGTGTGGTTGCCTCTCACACGTCCCACACTGGGAAACCTGGCCTGCAACCCAGGCATGTGCCCCGATTGGGAATGGAACCAGTGACCCTTTGGTTTGCAGGCTGGCACTCAATCCACTGAGCCACACCAGCCAGGGCAAATATATATATTTTTAAAAGTGCTTACCCCTAAGGTTAGAACAGGGAATCTGAAAGAGCTTAGAATAGCATCTTACATGTTTTGAGTCCTGAGCATTATTTACATAATGTAAGCAAGGTCAAGGGGCAAGCCAAGGAGCACATTTGGTGGGAGAACAGAGGCACCCGGACCGTGCCTAGTATGGCACATCCAGAGGACCCTGGACTGCAATCAGAGTGTCCCTACCTGGGAGCCAGAGGCCCCAGGGGCCTGGGGGACCTTGCCTCTTCCATCAGGCTGTGCAGCCCTGGGCAGAAGCCACCTTCCCTGGGTCCCCATAGAGCTGTGCTCAGAGCTGGGGCCTGGGATATGTGTAGGAGAGCTCAGGGGAGGTGTTCTGACCCCAGTGCTCCCTCAGCCTCACCTCCTATTTTCTGCCTTGAGCTGTTGACTAGAGCTGACTCTGAGTGGCCCCCAAGTTGCCCTAAGAGAAGGTGGCCACACAGTGTCCTGCACAGCTCTGTGCTGGCCATCAGAGGGAGAGAGAACAAGCGCCCCCAGGTTTAATAGCAGGTGTATGTGGGGCTGACACAGGCCCCCTGCAGTCCCCCTGGGAGATCCAAAGCCTCATTGTGGCTAATGAAGGCCCTGCAGCAGCTGCGTGGCCTCGTCCAGGGCTCCCGTCACTGGGAGAGGCAGGAACTCTCTTCCCCATTCCACTGACGTGCTTCCCAACTGCAACACAGGACCATCCGACATCAGTGTGCACTGGGGAGGGCCTGTCACCTTGCATGGGAGGAAGGGGCTCCTGGAGGGAAGTCTGACTGCGTGAAAAGGAAAGGCAGGAGCAGGACCGCTGTAACATGACTAAAGCGGAAAGCGCGTGCAGCCGACTCTTGAGTGAGGCTCCTTTCCACACAGCAGACAGAGCTCCTAGGATTTATTAGAAAAATACCAGCAGGCTACAGGGCAAAGCAAACACAAAACGACTAAAACCAGGAATGCAACTGGTAAGCAAAGGGCTGGAGAAAATGCTCTTCTTCACTGTTCATCAAAGAAACGGAGGGAAGGCCAATGAAAACTACCCGCGAAGCCAACGAGTGGAAACTGCTGACGCTCGGTGCTGCGCAGCAGCTGGGAACACTCACTTGTGCAGGGTCCCTGAAGAAAGAATTCGGTAATAAAAATGTTGAGACTATTTGGTCTAAACAGTCTGTTCCTAGGATCACCCCAAAATGTCAAGAAAAGTAGCTCTAATCACCAACATTTACGGAAACCAGAGCACAGCCAGGAAGGGTCTCACAAACACCGGAGTATCTGGAGCAAACCTCCGGGCTGTCTGACCGCCAGGGCAGCGTGGCAGCCTGTCACGTCCGTCACATGGAAAGGCTGTGAAGCAGCGCGCCTGCCCTGAGCACCGTGAGGCAGGGCTAGCGCCTGATGCTCAAGAGAGGGAGTTGGGACCCGTTCCTCCCTGAGGGCATGCCCGGAGTGTCACAGGCAGACAGACATGGGACCAGACAGGTCCACACCACGCCCAAACAGGTCGCCACCTCCTGCGTCTGTTTCCTCATCTGTGCAGCAGAGATAAGAGCAGAATTAACAACAGCAGCTGGCACACACTAAGCCCTCACCTTGCTCTAATCACTTCAACAGGGCCAGGCGGTGAGCACTGCCAAGATCCTCACTGTCCAAGTGAAGGAACCGAGGCTGGAGCAAGTACCTGCCTCCCTGGGAAGTTTCCTGTGGGGACAGGCCACCTGCCTCTGTGAGGCAGGCCCCATTTCTGAATACTGCCCTCCACCCAACTCCATGGAGGGGCAGCCACCCAGGCCCGGGCAGAGAAAGCACCAGGTGGGCTGAGATGTCGTGTGGGAGAAAGGAGTGAAAGGGGCATGAGTAGGCGGCAGCCCGCATGTTGGGTGCCCACCAGGGTGGGTTGCAGCCCACAGGAAATTGTGTCCAGACGATGTGGGGACAGAAACTGCCGAGGATGGCAGGTGAGGACAGCAGACTCCTTACACTGTTATTCTCTGCTTTTGTGCATTTGTGAAATTTCCCCAAAATAAAGCTTTAGAAAAGAATACCCACGAGTTCATAGTAATACAAAAAACAACAAAATAAAAAGTTTAGAAAAAAAAAACAGAATTCATCCTCATTTCTTATAGAAAAAAAATGACAGAATAACAACAGAATTAAAATCACTGTTTTGTAAGCCCCAGGGGAAAAACTGACTCCAGCAAGATCATCCCTGGATGTGGAGGCCCAAGTCAAAGGTTTGGGGGCAGCAGAGTGATCCTTGCAGAGTCCCTTTTTCATCACCTGACACGGACTTGCCTTCGCCAAACACCCCCCTGCACATGCCCATGGGGACCAGTCTGACCTGCACCAGCACCACCCACAGCGCCTTCGAAAGAAACACAGCCAAAAAGCAATGCCAGACAGTCTGGAACATGGCCTCTGTAGGGTACCACTGGCCACCAAGACAACAAGCCTGTCCCCATGTTTGCAGTTTAGAGATCTGGCTGCCACGGCCACATGGGATCCTGAGTGAGAGAGTGCTCACTCAAAGCAGGTGTCACACAGGGAGATGCACAGTATCACGATCCACATTCAGCCAGGATTAGACTCCCTGAGTTGGCAATGGGCGCACAGAAAACCCCCTGTGCTGAGAGGGAGAGAGGGAGATGGGAGGACAGGGTGAGTCCTCCACACTGTGGAGACCTGCTGGGTCTAGATGAAGAGAACACTCATGTTCAGAAGCTTCACCTTTTCCTCAGGTTCGAATTCTGAAGATCCAGACATGGGGTGGGTGGGGTTCTGCGTGCTAAGGTGCAAGGTCAGGACTGGGTGCTAGCAGGATCGTCAGCCTGTCTTTGGGCCAGGATTTGAAGCCCAGGTGAGCCTGCTCAGCACATCGGGGCAGCCAGTACCCCCAGGGTCCTGGTCTTTGGCACTGTCTTGACCAAGCCAAGGACCCCCTCATGCCCTGCCCCCACCCCCAGGCCCGTACCCACGTGGTGAAGCTGTGGTTATCATGCCCTTGGCCAGGCCGGCTCCTAGACTCAAAGCAGCCACTGTTGTTGTTATTCAAGCCCTTGAGGCCCAGGTAGGGGGCCTGCACCATCTCCAAATCTTCACCTCTCAGCTGGAGCCACAGCTGGGCCGTTCTGCGGAAAGATGCAGGAGGATATTCAGGTATACGAGTGTCCAAGCTGCCACCCCTGAGTCTCTGCAAGCCACACTGTGAGAACTTGGTGGCCCTGTTGCCACCCCTCAGCTCTGCCACTGTAGGGCGGAAGCAGTCACCACCCATCAGGAGCCAGAACTCCACTTTCAAAGGCAGGCAGTGGAAAGTTCTAGAGACGGACTGCCTCATGGTGGCCCCATACTGTGAACGGAACTAGTGCCCTTGAAATTTACTCTTAAACATAATTAAAGTGGTAACTTTTATGTTATAAACATTTTACCACCATTAAAAAAATACTCCCCCAGAAGACAACTCAGTGAAAAAGAAGCTGGCTGTGGACCACACTCCACCTGCAGCCTGCAGGTAACTGCGACTCGTCAGCCCTGCACACCTGACACAGCAGAGCATACACGGTGCAGGCAGACTGTGCTGCTGGGTGACAGAGTCACCATGCTTGCAGCCCATGTGCCCTCCATGACTGTGACGCTCAATGACCAGAAGAATGCCAAGCCCCAACGGCAGTGGGGAAACCCTGCCTGACCACATCTTCAGCCAGTGTGGGCTGTCAGGGCAGCTCTTGGTAGGGTGACCCCACTCCTCATGCCCCTGGACACCCTTAGGAGGCCTGGAATGGCCTTGGGTGCTAGCACCCCTTGGGTAGTGCCGGGCCAGCTCCCGGCTCTGGGGAGTAGTCAGGGCTCAAGGTCATAGGCACACCTCTTGCAAGGATGCTGGGGCCACTGTACCTGTCAAGGTGCCGTTGGTTGCTTCTCTTCACACACTTCAGGAGGCAACAGGTGAGGAAGGCCATGGACATGAGCAGGATGATGGCGCAGCTGATGATGGAGGCGATCACGGCCACCCTGAAGCCGAAGGTCTCGTGAGCTGTCACAGCTACGGGATACAAGACCAGCTCCTGGGCACGGCTCACCCAGGCCCTGCAGTGCTTGCCCTGCCTGCCCTCAGTGAGCCCCATTCTGTCAGGGAGGCAGGGCGGTGGCGGCTGCTAAGGCTAAGGTCTGTGCACATTGTCACAGGAGTGGGGCTATCAGGGAAGACTGCCTCCCAGTAGAGGGGTGTTTGAGTAGGGTTTTGGAGGGTGTGTAGGAGCTCACAGCAGCACACTGGGAAAAGCTCTGAAAGAGAGCCGGTGAAGCCCCTCTGACTTGCACACACACTGCAGCATGGGCCCTGGAGGCCAGGTGACACGGAGAGTTCTCGACCTGTTTCCACAATGCCCCAAGCTGGCAAAGACCTTCAGGGACCCATCTCCAGAAGGCAAAAATCAAGAAAAATGCCCGTCTGTGGGGTCAAAGGCCTTTGCCACATATCAACCGTGTGACCTAGGCTATGGGCTAAAAACTAGTTCTATTATGTTCCAAAGGATATTCTGGGAAAACAAGGCCCAGGATCCTAATTTAAGAAATGCCAGCTACTCTCCTGTGCAGCAGACATGTTCACACCCCCAGCCCCGGGCACTAGCTGGACCCTGGCCATTCACACTGAAGACTACATTTCCCAGCCTCCTTTGCAGCTGCACATGGTCACATGACTATGTTCTAGCCAGTGGTTTACCAGGGGAAGGGGTGTGAGACAACTTCTAAGACCCTTCTTTGCCCTGCTCCTAAACCGGAAACTACTGCCTGGAACACAGTTGCCTGAGGTCACACCCAGCATAGCCACAACATGGACAGGGCCTGGGTCCCCACTGTGGGGTGCCATATGAGCCTAGGGCTGCCCAGTCTGAGGGCTGTGGGCAAGAGAAAGCTCCCATAGCCCCTGTTATTTGGGCTAACTCCTGTTATGTTGGATTTTGTATCTCTAGGAGTCTAATCCTAATAGAGACCCTCTTTCTCGGAGATTCGCCCAGCTCATGAGCATTTAAAGGCACTGAGAAGTCCTGCAGCCCATTAATGTGGCCTTTTCCACACTGTTTTGATTACTGAGCCTTTTTTGTTGCATAATACACACGGCCTCCCTTTGAAAAACGCCGTGCTGGGCATCACCCTTTAACACCGTGCACAACAAATAAATAAAAAACCAGCTCCTCCCCAGCCTGGGGCTCCTGGGCCTGACGCACCCTGGCCCCCAGTTCTAGAACTCTTGGCATACAGAGAATACCCTATTAAGGTGTGCCATGTGCATGCTTACAGAACAGGTAAGTGCCAGCTCAGACAGCACAAGCAACCCCTTGGAAGTGACAGGCCAGTTCAGTGACAGACCTAGGATCTGCAACAGCTGCGAGGACTTGCATCCACACTGTGGATGTGCAACCAGCAAGGGCCACCAGCACCACGAGCAGGGCCTTACACAGAGGCCCAGCTGGGACCTGGCATCCACTGCACCTTCTCTGTGGACACCACGCTGTTCATGTGACAGCATCAGGCCCCTCCCACCCAGGGAAACAGCTGATCTGGAGGTATCTCCAGGGAGCAGGGCTCACTCTTGCACACAGGGGTCCCTGAAGACCACTCAGCGATGTTCCCCTTCCAGGTACAGGTGAGTAGGCCAGACCCCACCATCTGGTGTCCCGAGGGGCAGTGGAATACGATGACAGTCCCCAAAGAAGTGCCATCACCATGAAGGACTTGCAGGGTACCCCTTTTGGGGGGCTGCATTCGGGCGCACATACCTAGGGAGAGAGATGAGACAGCATGAGGACCCCACCCTGGAGGGTAGGGGCTTGGCAGGAGCCCCGACATGGGACAGGCACCACTGCCCCAATGGCTGTGTGAGGCCCTGGAGCTGAACCAGCCACCCAGACCTGGAGTGGCAGCCACAGAGCCAGTGGTCTGGGAACAAATGCACAGCTAATACCTACTTTAAGTGAACTCTCAATACTACGAGGGCCACAGTGTTGAAAACAGAATGCTAGAATATTACTCACCAATAGAAACAGCGAAATCTCGCCACTTGCCCCAACACGGATGGACCCAGAGGGGATTATGCTGAGTGACATAAGTCAGAGAGAGAAAGACAAATCCCACATGATCCCACTCACATGTGGGATCCAAACACAATACAAACTAATAAACAAAAACAGGGTCGACCTGTGGATGCAGAGAAGCTGCTGGTGGCTAAAGGGAAGGAGAGTTGGGGGATGCGTGAATTTTTTTTAAAGACACAAACTGATATTAAAAAAAACAGAATTTTGAGCAGAGAGTTCTTAAAAAAACAAGAAATGTAACACAAACCTATAAATCAAGAGGTAGGTTTTATAGATATAGGAAAAAATTAAAAAATAAAATGCATGTGCAAAGCTTGGCACACAGAAAAAAGAGAAAAAGAAAAAAGAATCATGCATCAGGAGGCAACAAAAGCGAACATACAATGATTATCCAAGTGTTAGGATCCCAAGGTCTGAGAGTTTCTTACTAAATGCTATTCCAGCTATAAATGTTAAAATGTACAGTATTTGGCAGACCAGCTGTAAACAGAATGACCTTGACAGGAACCCAACCAGAAAATGGTGGTCAATTGCAAAGAAAAAAATCAACCCGTAATTAACCAAGCACTGTATGCACACAATGGCCAAGCCTCCCCTCGGGGGATAGCGCTCTAGAAGTGAATCTGGTCTCCCTGACTTGCTCCAAGTAAAACCTGCCTTGCAACAAGACGAGCACGTCTTGTGTGACAGGGGGACAAGCCTGCACCCTCAGTGCTTGGGCTGGGCTGCAGCCGAGTGGCCCTGCCTCCGCAGCCACTGCAACATGGCCCCAGGCCCCAAGGGCAGGGAAGCCTTGAAGGTGGTGGAGTCAGGGGATGGTGGGAGGGGGAGTTTTGTGTTTTTTTAAATTGTTGTTCAAATACAGTTGTCCCCATTTTTCTTCCACCAATGGTGGGGACAGGTTCTTCCACTGAGCACAGCAAAACCTAGGAAGATGAGTGGATGGGGCTCCGCAACACAGCACCCGGGGCTAAAGGCATGCATGGATCCCGCCCCAGCCTGGGGAAAGGTAGAAAGAGGAGTGGATAAGGAAAAAAGCCCTTGTCTTTCTGGTGTCAGACTGGGGATGGGACCAGAGGAAGAAGGCAGGCCCACAAGCCAGAGAAGTCGGAAGGACAGCAGGGGGTGGTGCTGAACCAAAGAGGCCTGTCAGTCTAGCCTCGGGAAAGAAGGGATTGGTTGGGAGGTGGACCCACCTAAAGCACAGGAAAGTTGAGGAAGTTAATTGGTCTTTCTGAAAAAGCACATGGCTGGTCCCACACCAGAAACAGATACTGGCCCAAGGGAGTAGAGAAACGCAAGTTCTCTCTTCCCATTGGCCTGCTGCTTGAACCAGCTCTGCTCTTGCTTGTCACTCACTGCTCGGGCCAACGCTGCTCTTGCTCATGGCTCACTACTTGGGACCAGCTCTGCTGTGGCTTGCCAGTCACTGCTCCGGACCTGCACTTGGACAGTGCACTGGCCTGTCCTCTCCAAGGACCACGTGATGTTAGCAGTCAGGTAGCCCATGGTGTCCAGGAGGGAGTCTCTCTGTCTCTCTCTCTCTGACCTGGTGAAGCATTCACTGGTATGTTCACATGCTTGCCCTTCCAGAAGCACGTGACCTTGTAGCCCCAACGGCCACATAGTCCTGGCCATGCCAGCTCCACATACAGCCCCGAGGAGGAAGCCTGAAGCCAGATGGCAGCTGGGAACAAGCTAAGCTACCTGGATGGCCACTTAGCAGCTGCCTCAGGCTCCAAAGGATGGTACTTTAAAATGGAGCCAGAATTCTGGGTGCTGCCTTTTGTTCTGGTCTTGCTGAGGATGGCAGAGTTTTGTCTGGGTTTTGCAGAGGAAATGAGATTTGAAACAGGGAGTCACCCATTCTCCAAGATGGCACAGCATCCAAATAAAACCTTTTTCCTTTTGAATCAGCACTCGCCTCATGAGTTTGGCTTTTGTGGTGACAGGCAGTCGAACCCCCAATGCTTTTGTTCTGTAGCGCTGTTCTTGAGCACAGCAGCCTGAGTGGAGCACCCCAAGCAGTAAACCCCTTGAATTTGTTAACACAAGCATGGTTCCAACGGCAGAGTCAAGAAGTAAAAAGGAGGGGGAGAGAGATCAACAGAAGTGATCGTACAAAAAGTAAAAAGCAGGAGCTTTTGTTACTCCTTAATAACTGAAAGCAAACATAAATTCCGATAAAAAGATTGGAGAAGACATTTGGAGAGTACAGGACGAAGGTCCCACACCCGTAGTTTATGAAGAGTTCTTACACGTCAGTAAAAGCTGAGCGTCCAAACAGAAAAGAAGAGACTGACGAGTGGGCGAGCACTTCACAAAAGAGAGGAATGGCCAGCACACATGGACAAAAAGCTTGCCCTCATGCCAACCAGAGAAACACTAATTCAAATAAATGCAAATCTTTTACTTCTCAACTTGGCAAAAAGAAAAAAACAGGCCAAGTGCAAAGTTAGCAAGGTCCTGGGAGTGACTTCTCTGGGACTTTGCTGACGGGTGCAGATCTAAACCTTCTGGATGAAGTTTGATAAATGTGCTAAGATCCTTGTGCTGTATATGCATCTGAGGATCCAGCCAAAGGAAATCATTATTAATGTGCTGCCAGGATGTCCACACCAGGATGTTCACCTTGGAAGGGTGAGATGTGGAAATGTTTCCCGCTGTGGGGATTTGGGGTAGCAAATTGAGATACTTCCTGGTGATGAGTGTCAGCAAGGGCACCCTAAAGTTTTACAGCGTGCTTGCTGCGTGCAGTGGCCATCACAAGCACGTGTTATAACATAGTAACGATGACAACAGCTGGCACTTATGTGGAACTCACCATGAGCCGGACGCTGTTCCACCTGCTTTATGTGCATTAACTCATTGATCTGCACAGCACCTTCCAAGGGAGAATCATCATTCTCCTCACTTCACAGGTGAGCAGACGGAGGTTCAGAGTGGTTAAATCATTTCCTGAGGTCACACAGCTCATGTTATAGGGCAGAGACTCAAAATAAGGCAAGGTAGGTCTGGCCTACCTTCTCAACACACATGGCCACAGACATGTGTACACACACAAACACAGATACATGCACACACATAGCACATGCCCTTTCTGCCTAGTTTCCCCTGCTCAGCACAACATGGGAGGTGCCATGCTGCATGTGCTCTGTTTGCTCCTGGTCCCGGCTGCTGGGCATATGAGCTGTTTTGCCTGTTGGGGTATGTGGAATGAAGCTGCTATGGTTGTTCATGCCTCCTCAGTCCAAGTGCAAGAGGTTCTTCCTTCTGCTTTTCCGGAATGTTATTTTGAGCATTGATGTGTACTACTAGGGCATGAAGGCAGAACAGTTCATCTTGGAGAACAGAGAGACTCGATGTGCTGGTTGTCCAGCCTGTGCCACCAGACACACTGACCTGGAGGCGCCCTGCAGGGGCCCAGCGCCCAACATCCTCTGCACAGTGGCTCAGGCTGGAGCAATGTGTGAGGAGGGCAGGGGAACAGAGGTCAGCTCCTCCAGGCTGAAGGCCCCATTGTTCCACGCTGACCAGAAACAACACTTTACCTGTCCTCCTGGTGATGCTCCAGCCAAGACTGCCCCCTGCATGCCAGGCATGGCTGTCCTGCTGCCCACTTGGCCTGCCACGACCCAGCCAAGCTCTTGTGCTGCCCACTGACTTGTCCCGGAGCTTCCCCTATTTTATCTCTGATGTTAGTGACCAACCCTCCATCCTTTACTTGCTTTGGCCCCAAATTTGAGAATTTACCTGGACTCTTTCTTAATGCACAAGCGACCTCCAGCAAAACTGCTTTCCAAATATATGTACACACAGGACACTTGTATTGGGCTGGGGTGTCCCCCAAATTCCACGTCCCCCTGGAAGCAGCCAAGGAGGGCCCCACTGTGGAACACACAGCACCCTGCTTCACAGCCGGCAGGACAGAGCACACCCGGGACTGCCCAGAGCAGCAGCCGTCACTCTGAAGGGCCACATTTGTACACTCACACACCCATGCTGGTGCTTCACACAATGGCCCACAACCGGCCCCAAGGCGCAGGGAGGCCAAGCCAGCCGGGGCCTGGCCATGCAGCCCGCCCCACTCACAGTGCGGGAGCTAACCAGGCAGCAGCAGAGCCAGGCTTCAGTTTCGGCTGCGTACTCTGCCATCAGGGAGGCCGAGGCTGCCCAAGACCCTCGCTGTGGGTGGTAACGAGGAGGGCCGGGGTTGGCTGTGCTTGGCCAAGCTGCATTAGTCCACTCTGCCTCTGCCCACTAGCAACTGGGGAACCTCACCAGGCAGAGTGTGAGCGTGGGGGCCCTTGTGGTTTGTGCAGTTGTTGGGGAGAGGGCTCACTCCTGGAAAGGGACTTAGGGTGCTTAACAGGTGTTTGCTGGGTTGCAGCCCTATGAGGAAGGTGGCCATCTCTACCTTACAGAAGGGGAAACTGAGGCATGGAAACAGACACACCAAGAGTGGAGTGGCCACTGGGAAGGACACAGGGGTGGAACTGTGCTGGGCCATGGCGCCATGGAAACCGCACGTCCCAGTGCGCCTTTGTCTCCAGATGCTTGCCATCAGCATCACTGCTACTGCAGCAGTGCAAGTCTGCACCCACATTCCTGGCCTTGTGTGGCACTCAGAACCATCCAGAAGACAGCAGGGGAGAAATCATTATCATCCCCATTTTAACATGAGAAAGCCGAGCTCAGAGAAGTGGCTGACATGCCCAATGCCCGAGAGAGAGGAAGAGCAGCTGGTCGCAGACGCAGCACTCGAGGTCCCTACGATGATAACAGCAGAACAAGGGGCAGATTTGAGGGGATACCCCAGCCTACTACAGATGTGTGGGAATTTGCAACAGAGACTGCCCTTCCCATATAAACAGCACCTATATGTTAACAAGACACAATTTACAAGAGACAAGAGTTCAGCCAGAAAAAAAGATGCTCCAAAACCAGGGTGCAGGACAATCAGTTAAGAAAATTAGATAAATAGCACCCAAATCATCAAGAAAGAAGCAAAACTTTCTATTAGACAACATGGTCTTCTGTCCAGAAAATCCCCAGGAATCTGCTAAAAATCTATGGGAACTGCCCTGGCTGGTGTGGCTCAGTGGATTGAGCCTGGGTCTGCAAACCAAAAGGTCGTTGGTTCGACTCCCAGTCAGGGCACATGCCTGAGTTGTGGGCCAGGTCCCCAGTGGGGGGTACATGAGGGGCAACCACACATTGATGTTTCTCTCCCTCTCTTTCTCCTTCCCTTCCTCTCTCTCTAAAAAAATAAATAAATAAAATCTTTAAAAAATCTATGGGAACTAATAAGTAAATCCAGCAAGGGTACAGGATACAAGATCAACTGATGAAAACCCATGGTATTTCAATACAGTGTCATGGAACAAATTGAAAGGGAAATTAAGGAAACAATTCCATTTACAAGAACATCAAGAAAAATACATTACTTTTATTTTTTAGAAATAAATTTAGCAAAAGAAGTACAAAACTTAAACTTTGAAAACTACAAAATATTGTTGATAGAGATTTAAAAAGACCTAAATAAATGGGAAAACGCCACATGTCCGCGGGCCAGAAGACGTAACATTGTTCAGAGGCAATAGTACAGTCCTGCTGGTGTGCAGAGTCCCGCTGGCACCTTTGCAGAAACTGACAACTGCTCCTAAAACTCATAAGGAGATTCAAAAGACCTAGAAAAGCCAAAAAAAAACCATCCTGAAAAAGAAGAACCAAGCTGGAGGACTCACACTTCCCTATTTCAAAACGTACCCAAAGCCACGGAGGTCAAAACAGAGCTCCTGGGGTAGAGACAGGCACACGGGCCAGCGGGACAGGCTTCACTTCTAGCCGCTCAGTCTTTGACAAGGGCACCAGGACAATTCACTGGGCAGGGAATCGGTTTCCAGCAGTCGTGCTGGGACAATGACTGCAATCAAAAGAATAAAGTCGGACCTCTCCTCATGTCGTATACAGAAATTAACTGAAAGTGAATCAAAGACCTAAATGTAAAAGCTAAAACTTTAAAACTTTTAGAGAAAAGCATAGGGCTTGGATCACGTAATGGTAAGCTATCAATGGCCAAACAAGCATAACAAAAAATAAACTGGGCTTCATTAACGTTGCAAACGTTTGTCCTTAGAAGGACGTGATCGAGAAAGTGAAAAGGAGGCCATGGCCAGATAGCTATCTCAGTTGGTTAGCACTTCCTCCCGATACGCCAAGGGTGCGGGTTCGATCCTGGGCCAGGGCACACACAAGAATCAACCAATGAATGCATAAAAAGGTGGGAAGACAAATTGATGTTTTTCTCTCTGTCCCTCTCTCTCTAAAAATCAACAAATAAAATTTAAAAAACAAAACAAAAAGAACATTATTTTTTAAAAACATGAAGAGGTTCACAGAGTAGGAGAAAATATTTGCAAATCATATATCTCATAAGGGACTTGTATCTAGAACACATAAATTATTACAACTGAATTCTAAAAGCACACATAACCCAATTTAAAAATGGCCGAAGTGGCTAACTAGACATTTCTCTAAAGGTTTACGGAGGGCCACCGTTGCGCGCATAAAAAGATGCTCAACATCATCAGCTTCAAAGAAATGCAAGCCAAACCCACAGGGAGGTCTCCGACGCCTCCACCGAGCCGGTGGCACACAAACAAGGCAGGTGTGCCGAACGTGCAGAGACTGGAGCTGTCACATGCTGAACGGGCAGCTGCTTGGACAGTCTCTCGGACAATCTCTCCAGCAGTCACACGGGGCATTACCCCAGGAGGCAGCAATGCCCTTCCTGGAAATACAAGCAAAAGAAATGAAAACACATGTCCACACATAAGCTTGTATACGAATGTTCACAGCTGCATCATTCATAGCAGCCCAGAAGTAGAAGTAACTCAGATGCCCATCCACCGACAAAGGGATAAATAAAATGCGGCCCGACCATACAATGGGATATTACTTGGCAACATAAAAACACGAAGCCCTGACACACACTACAACGTGGGGGAACCTTCAAAACGCTATGCTCAGTGCATGAAGCCAGGCACAAAAGACCACACGTTGTATGATCCCATTTATAGAAAATGCCCAGAAAAGGCAAATCTGCAGAGACAGAAAGTAGGTTAACAGTTGCTGGGGGGTGGGGGAATGGGGAGCAACTGTGCTGAGGGGTGAGTCTTCTCTCTGCGGTGATGACAGTATCTTGAAAATTGGCGGTGCTGATGGTTGCACATATCAATGAATGTACTAAAGGCCATTGAGCTGTACACATTTAATGTAAAACTTAAATGGGTGAAGCATATGACATGTGGCTTATACCTCCATAAAGTTGTTAGAAATATTCAGGGAAAATATATATGGCAAGGAAATGCACATTTGAAACCTAAAATGCTGTTTTTGGCCTCTGAGCTAGTTCAGGATTAAAAAGACAAACAGCCCACCAGATTGGTGAGGGTCTGGGGAGGAGTACATACCCCCGGGGGGGGGGGAGGGCAGGGAGGGCCTGAGAGGCTATCTTACCCTACAGAGGAGGTGGTGGGGGCTGAGCTGGGAGTCCCAGGCAGGCAGGCTGAGGAGGACTCCTGTGCCCCCATCTGGACATTTCCAGGAATCTGACCTCACCCTCACTGGCCTGGGGGTCACCCAGCACTCCGTGGTGCAGTGGGATGCCAAATCTGAGCCCATTGTCTGGGCTCTTAATTAACGGCCATGTCTCCACAGGGGCCAAAGCAGGAGTGAGTGAACGCATGCACGAGCGAATGAATACATGGGTGGGGACATGACAGATGAGAGCTGTGATTAGTACTGCCCCAAGAAGAGCCTCCTTTCTTTTCCAGGATCTGTGTGCTTGGACATGTGTTGTCCTTCTGGCTGGGATGGTGGACATGGGTTTGGAACGGGGCAGACAAAGCAGGGCAGCCACAGGCTGGCCACGTGGCCCCTTCCCCAGGATTGCCAGGAAGACAATACTTCCCAGTCCTCAATTTAGAGCTGTGACTTCTCCATTTTTCCGTAGCTAAGCATCTTTTTTTTTAGTGTACATTTTTTTACACAATCTTATATTGGTCATATTAGTTTCAGATACACAATATGGCGACTTGACATTTTTATACCTTGCATGTGATCACCCCCTAATCCCAGTCATTACCTGTCACTGCACACTGACCACAATGTCACGGACTGTAACCCCTTCCCGTTTCCATCCCCCTCCCACCCGCCCTTCTGGCAGCCATCCCTTCGGTCTGTTTCTATGAATCTGTTTTTGTTTTGTTTTTAGATTCGATATATGAGTGAAATCAGATGCTATTTGCCTTTCTCTGACTTATTTCACTTAGCATAGTACCCTCTAGGTCCATCCATGTTGTTGCAAATGGCAAGATTTCATTTTTTATTGCCATGCAATACTCCATTGCGCACATGTTCCACCTCTTCTTTGTCCGCTCGTCTATCAATGGACACCTAGGTTTGCTTCCGTGTCTTGGCTACTGTGAACAATGCTGCCATGAACACAGGGGCACATATGTCTTTCAAACTCGTGTTTTCATTTGGATGAACACCCCGAATGGAGCCGCTGGGTCATATGATTTATCAATCTTTAGTTTTTTGAGGAATATCCACACTTTCCACAGCGGCTGCACGAATTTGCCATCCCACCAACAGCGCACGAGGGCTCCTTTTTCCCCACGCCCTCACTTACACTTGTTTGTGGATCTACTGCCGACGGCCACTCCGACAGGTGTGAGGTGACCGTTATGGCCCCACTTGCGTGTCTCTGATGGTTAGCGATGTGAAACGTCTTTTTATCTGCCCATTGGCCCTCTGTGTGTCCTCTTTGGAGAAATGTCTATTCAGTTCCTCTACCCATTTTTCAATCAGATCGTTTATTTTTTTGTTATTGAGTTGTATGACATATTTTAGGTATCGGCCCCTTATCTAATGTATCATTTGCAAATATATTTTCTCATCCAGAGGGTTGCCTTTTTGTTTTGTTGAAGGTTTTTTTTTTTGCTGTAAACACCTTCTTTCTTCCTTCCCAACCCTATGTGGCCCTCAGAGAGGGGAGGCCCCGGAGGCAGTGGTCAGCAAGGGTGAGAGCCCTGGGGGCGCTTGTGGCTGTATGTTCAGGGCCCACACCAGAGCCTGGTGAACATAAGGAAGAAGGGATGAATTCATGTTCATCCTTTAAAGATACAAGTAGCACTTCATTGAAATGGCAAGAAGCCTTGAGGGAGGAACAAAGAGATGGAAGGGATGTGGTGAAGCAGGCCTAGTGCCATGTTACAGGTGGGACTGAGCTGGGGGAGGGGGGATGTGATTACAAAAATGTTAGAGAAAGCCCAGCCACTGACTAGCTAGTGTGTCCACACCCACCAGGTCCCAGGTGGTGGTTGTCCTGCTCCTGGCCGGAGCAAGGCAGGATGGGGGCTCACCAAGATGATGTGCGGCCCAGCCCCGTGAGGACACATTCCTATCATCTTAGACAGAGTGCCTGGAGTGTGCAAGGCAGTGGGGCCCAGGCTGGCTGTCAATAGCCATGTTCTGTCCTGCACTGAGATGGCGCGGCAGGTGGTTTCGCCACCCGTGGAGGTCACCCATGGGAAAGGACAGCACTAACCCTTCCCAAGATGCCTCGAGCCTATCCTGCCTCTTGGAGGCCACCTCAAGACTATGCCCCTTTGGGAGCTGGGGATGGAGTCTCTCAGAAGTGCTGGAGGCAGGGGTGGGGGGGGATGCTTCCAATGTGGTCCCACCCCCTCTCCCCTTTTCTGTGCTTCCAACAGAGGCAGGGAGCCCCTGCTCCGGTACAAGTGTGAGAAGTGTGTTGTTTGAACTGGTCTTTCCAGAAAAAGGAAAATGGAAAGTCTGAGGAAATGACCCTTGTAAGGAAGGGTGGAGGGAGAGAGGAGCCCTTGCTCAGGGCCACCCTGTGGTGACTGTTACCTCCTGGAGCCTTCTCCTGCCTGGGAAGACAGAGCTACACCCCATTATGGTGGGTCTGCTCAGACCGCCCCTAGCCCCCAGCTTCCGTCACACAGGGTCCAACCCTGGCTCAACCACCTCCTGGCTACAAGTACTGGACCTGACCCTCACCTTACTCAGACTCAATTTCTCCAACTGCAAAATGGGGTGACCTGCTCTCTGAGGGTCACAGGGCGTGGGGAACAACCCCATAGAGACTTTAGAACAGTGCCAGGAGTTCAGGAATGCTCCCCAGGAGGGGGCTTAAGGCCACAGCACCCAGGAGACTTCTACCTGCTTCCGCCCCCTCTGGCCCTGATGGGATTTCCTGCATCCCCTACCTGGACCTAGAAGGCCAGCAAGAACTCCCCAGGGCTGAGCCCACTTTCCAGATCAGAAACTCATGCTCACAGACCTGCCCAAGGCCTTGGAGGTACCCTGATAGCACCCCACCAGATATTTCTACAGGACTCATGATCCAAGCAAGGATGGGCAAGGAGGTGGCTTGGTGCTGGGGTCCATGGGGGCTTCAGTCATGTCTACTACAGCTCCCTAGAGATCTTAGGACACCTCTCACTGCCACCCTCCCCAGCCTGGTGTCCTGGTTCCCTTGTTGCCCAAACCCCCCGCCTGAGGACCTCAGCCCATCCCTCACTGAACCTTCAATGACCCTCACTGCCCCTCCTCAGCCTGGGGATCCCTGGACCCTCAGACCCCCGTCACTGGCCCCCAACAGCTCCTCCACACACTTGGTGCCTAAGAAGCAAATCCCACCTCCTCCTTCCCCTGCGCGGAAACCTTCATAGAGACCCAGATGCCCCAGAACAGCCCTCCAGTTCCCCTACCCCCAGCCTCACCCTGCCTGGAGCCAGGCCACCCACCTGCAGCCCCGTGCAGCAGGACACCCTTAGCTGCACTTATCCTCAGCACCCTTGATGACCCCTCTTTTTTACTATGTGAAAATAAATCTTAACTGAGAGGAAGCAGAATGAACAAAGGGAGTGTATTTGAGGTAAACAAGGACCAAAAGCGACCCCATGGGCTCTCTGAACAGTGAAGAGGGCAGGCCTGCCGCACCCAAAGCCCCACCTCCCCCTCCCTCCATTCTACCCTCTCTCTCCCTGACCCAGCCTTCCCCAGACAGCCTGGCCAGTGGGGGTGAGAACAGGTCTTCCTGCTAATCTTTTATCTGGAAACCTGGACCACAGGCCTGCTCCTCTCATCCTCCCTGCTGGAGCCCACACAGTCTCCGAACCTTGACCTCACCATCTGGGGACCAGGTAAATAAGTTATATTTTACGCTGGCCATGGCAGGGCAGAGGCAGGCCACGGGCCAGCTCACCCAGGGCTCGGTGTCCAGCCTGGTCCCTGTGAAACCAACAAGTCACTTCCTCCCTCTGAATCTCAGTTTCCCCAAGTGGAAAGGGGGACCCTCAGGAGGAATTTCTCAGGCTCTTTGAAAGTAGGACAAGACCTCTGCAGTGTGGACAGCCACATGCAGGAGGCCCGCAGCCCGGGTTGTGTGTTCTTAGGCAGGACACTTGCCCCCACTGAGCCTGTCTCCTCCGGGGGCATGGGGTTCAGAGCCACCACAGGCCTGGACTTTGGCCACAGCCTAAGTCCAAGATTTCCCAAGAACGGAACCAGGCTAAGTCCAAGCTGGGAAGAGAGTGCCCCCAAATTTCTCAGGGGGCTCCGGCAGCTGCCTTCTTCCAGCAGGTCTGCCTGTACCCTGAGAGGAGGCCAGAGCCAGTCTCGGGGCACACACGCTTCATCTGGATTCCCACTGCTCCCTCTGGGCCTCAGTGTCTCCTCTGTGGAACGGGCGCAGGCCAGCTGTGTGGCAGGGCTGTGGGGGTAAAGCCAAGAGGACGCCCAGAGCATGCCCTCGGCATCTGGCAGCCCTCCCGCTGCTCCCTTTCCAGGCCCTTCCTCCACGGTCCTTCCAGGGTACTGGGTGTGCAGGGGTCATCCCTGGTCACTGGAACCCTGTGTTCCTCCTCCCACCAGGCCACGTTCCTGGACAATCTCCCAGATCAGGGAGTGCGGGAACTGCCCTGAGAGTAAGGCCAGGTGCCTGTGGGCAGTGGCAGGATGGTCTCTGCAATGAACTGGGCACCAAGATCCTCCCAGTCAGCCATTCAAGAAACATGGACCACCCTGCTCTGAGCCAGCCTCCCCTCTGAGCCTTGCATGGGAGATGAGGGAAGGACACAGACCACAGGACACCGCATCCACCTGGCTGGACACGCAGAATAATGCACCCATTTTACAGATTGCAGGGAAAACACACAGCCAATGGCTGTGTTTCAGACAGTGCCAAAGGATCTCCAAAAGACTCCATCCCTTCACAACCCACAGGGAGAGGTGGACGTCCATTTCAGAGTCCAAGAGACTGGGGCCACAGGGTAGGGGAGTGGTGGATTCCTCAGGATGGCGTTGTCCCAGAGCAAAGTAACCATAGCCAGTGTGAGGGCTCTATCTGGCCTGTCCTAGGGCCTGGGGGCAGGGAGACCGTGCCCATTTAACACGCCTGGAGACTGAAGCAAAGAAGCAGAGATGCACCCCAGGAAAAAGTGGGGGTGGGGGTAGTTCCAACCTCGTTTCAGGGACGGGCTCATGAGTGGGACCCCAGGTCTCTCTCTTGTCTGGCAAGAGGCTGAGCTGCAGAAGGTCAGCAGGGCTGGGGCAAGGCTGGCAGGCCAGAGGGCAGGGACTGTACTCTGAGACCCTCCCCCCACCTCTTCAATAGCCTTTTGTATGCAAACATGTGAGGGCCCCTCCCCCATCCCTGGCTGACCTTGGACAAGTCTCTCCACCTCTGGTCCACCCTCAGCTCCCCAGCATTCAAGCACACACACTGTCTTCCTCACACACGGGGCAACACCCAGTTCAGGTCTGGGCATCCAACTGCCCCAGGGTGTCTAACAGTGAAACAAAATAAGCCCACCCCACCAGGCTGGGGCAGGTCTTAGCTCCCACTTGGTGACTTAATTCCCTGGGCCTCAGTTTCCCTATTTGAGAGGGAGCTGACCTCCCAGTGCCTCCTTGCTGGCAGGTGTCACTGTTTTAACCAGGGCTGGCCGCACCCCGGGGTGTGATCTGGGTCAACTTCCACCTGTGCAGAGGGCCCCGTCCTGCACCTGGACTCAGACACAGGTGCCCTGAGACCCTCGCGCTTAAGTGTCCACTAAAGTGAACCTCCAGGACATCTAGGGCGCCGGTCCGGGCTTGATTCTGTTTCTAAAAAGGTTATATTTTAGGTGCATTCATGGAACAAAATCAGCATTGTAACTCGGCACTTCAGATGTTTCCTAAATCAGAACCAGGGCGCGAAGGTGAACCCTCTTCCGATCATTCTTGAAACCAAACACAAAGTAAAAATAGCCTGTCCCTCCTCTCCTTCCGGAGACCCCGGAGCCTCAACCCCCGCCCCGCGCCCGTGGGACCTGCGGCGGTCGCTCCTCTTTCCAGGCTCAGTTTCCCCACCAGTGAAGTGGGGCTGGGGAGCTGGCCAGGGAACCACAGCGCATTCCCTCAGCGCGACGCCAGGTCCGATTCCCCCGCGTGGGCCGGCTTCGGCCCGCGGAGCCCGCTGCCGGCACCGGGAAAAGGGGCGCGCCTGGGCAGGCCGGAGATCGTCGCCTCCGCCTGGCTTCGGGCCGCTAGCCGCCTGCCTTCTGTCCGCGGGGCCGCCCGCTGGACGGAGACGGTAGGGGAGGTTCGCCCTCGGGCGGATCTCGTACTGTGAGCCGCCCCCCATCCCGGGCCCCAGCTGTACGTTTCCCCGCCCGGGCTATGCACCCCGCCAGCCCAGGCGCGCGTTCCCTACCTCCCAGCAGCGCACCCCCGAGTCAGGGCGCCCCGCCGCCCCATCCCCCTTTCCCCACCCCCAGCGGCGCGGCGTCTCGCAGCCTCTGCGCCAACGCTGTGCTGTGCCCCCCGTCTGGTAAAAGGACGCAGCGCCCGATTCGCGCCCCGCGGCCCTGGCCTTCACCTGTGCTGTTCCCGGGGGAGGTTGTGGAGTCCTCTGGGTGGCCTCCAGGCCTCTGCCTGCCGCGTAGGGTCGCGGGCGCCAGACTCATCCCTGAGCGCCCCGCGGCGGTCTGCCAGACTGCCCTCACCGCGGCCGGAGGGGCGGGGCATCCCGGGCACGCCCTTCCAGAGTCCCGCCCGCTGCACCCCTTGAGTCTGGTGGCTGGGCCAGCCCCCGGGGAGCCCAAAAGCCCTAGGGGACGGAGTCTGGGGAGCAGGAAGTCTCGCTCCAGGGTTCGTGCAGGTGGTGATCTCTGCCGCCGCCTCTCCAACCGGCTGGGTATCCCCAGGCCAGGTGTCAGGTGGACCTCATTTGTGACTGTGGGCCAGACCATCCGTAGTGGGTGCGGATATTATAGGTCTTCAGTGAGAGGCCCCAGGGTGGTGGGGGCAGGATTCAGACCCTCCAGATCTAGTACAGGGCCCACAGGCGCACACACCCACGGACCCTCCTTCTCTCTGCTTCCCTAGTCCTGCTCTGGTCCCTCTGCAGAAGCCTGTTTTGTCCTCCAGCCCCACTCAGCCTAGCTGCAGAACCCTGCCCAGGACACCAGTGAGGGGGTCTCAGACCACAGACACCTGAGCTGGGGTCACACAGGGCTCAGGGAGGCTTTTGAGCAGGTGACCTAACAGGCAGAGCTGAGCTAGACAGTCCTTGACAGAGAGAACAGCAGATGCAAAGGCTCTGGGGTCTGAGCACTTGTGAAAGTTTGAAGGGCAGACTAGTGTGGCTGACACAGGAGGTCTGGGAAGGTGGCTGTACGGACAGGACTGGCTCTGGAGGGCCGGGCCTGTGACAGTGAAGAGGTTAGCATTCTCCTGGGGCCACAGAGCAGTGTTTCAGCGCCCTGCCCCCTCTGCTGTCACAGCCCGTAGAGGCTGAGGTCTGCTCAGTGTGGTAAGTGAGGGGTACTTCCCTTTCCTGAGTCAGGGTTGGTTTCACCCCATAATATCTCATTCCCACTTCAGACTGTGGACCACACCTGATGACTTTCTTCAATTTCCTTGATGTGAAACCCGGCGTGTATGTCCCATCTATCACTTCTGAAAGCCCAGTGAATTTGCAGGGCCCACAGTGATCCTACAAGCCCCTCCCAGATCACACTTGGGGACCCAGAACCCCAGAATTCCCTGAACCCACCTTCAGGGCCTTGTGACCTCATTGTGTCTGACCCCTGTGCACACCACTGTGCTGAGGGCAGCTGCCTGTAGGCAGGGGACAGGGCCAGGAGGGAAGGTCAGGGTGGCCCTTGAGTTGCAGGATGGAGCTAATAAGAGCTGCCTACGGGCTGCCCACAGGACCACATTCTGGCCCAGGCCTGCAGGAGCCCCAGATGCTGAATTCAAGCCTTTCCGTTTAGGGTGGGTGTGCTTCTTGGGGCTGCTGTGACAAGATCCCACAGACTGGGTGCCCGAGGGCTACAGAAATGTATTGTTTTGGGGTTCTGGAGCCCAGAAGTCTGAGATCAAGATGTCAGCAAGTCTGTGCTGACTCCAAACACACCAGGAAGGGTCTGTTCCAGGCCTCTCTCCAGCTTCCAGCAGCTCCTTGACTGGCAGCATCACTGCACTGGCTGTTTTGTCCCTTGTGCACAGCTCTGTTGGATAGGGCCACCCTAATAACCTCACTTAACTTGATTGTATCTATCTCCAAAAGAGGGCATCTTCTGAGGTACTGGGCATTAAGATTTAAGCACTTGACTTTTGGCGGGAGGGACATAGTTCAGCCCATAACAGACAATGACAAGGATGGGGTAGCATGTTTTCTAAGCCATCTGTGGCTTGGTTACATGTTCTGGGTTTTCAAGCATGTGGTGCCAGTATCCATTTTTACCATTAGAGAGCTGGGGGTGACCCGAGACTTCTTTCACATGCTACAGGAAACCATATGCTTTGTCACACCTCAGAACACCCACTTGCCACCAAAGTCATTTTCAGAAGTAGCAGGAGGCACTGGGGTTGGTTCTGGAGGTGGAACCTCAGCTGATATGAACCTTGGGCTGGCGGCCTCGTCCACCTTTTCCAGGACCTCTTGGAGTAGCTCACTTCTGGAGAGTGCCGGCAGTGCTATGCACAGGGAGGGAGACTGAGGCCAGGGAGGGGAAGGCACTTGGCCCATCACAGACAACAGACCACCCGGGCCATCCCTTGCCCCAGCGCCACTCCCCCCGCCCATGGCAGGGACTGTGGCTCTGACAGGCCTCCTTGTGGCTGGGCCTTGGTGTTCACATCTGAGGGACAGAGAAGTTTCTGCCACGCTCCTGCGGTGAGGGAGACCATGACATGACCAAAGATGGAGTAGCTGGGCCATGCAGGACCCGTCAGCATTTGGACTTGGGCACCCTGCCACCTGCTCCTGGCTCTCCCAGCTACCCAGGCTCTCTGCGCCTCAGCCCAGACCGGGAGCAGTGCCTGGGCTATGCCAGACTGGTGCCTCCTTGCCCTAAGACCTCAGCCGTCTCCTCCAGGGAGCCCTCCCTGATGCACTGCTCCAACAGAGCTGTTCTGTGACCTTAAAGCTTGTACCATGTCTGCGAATTGGAGCGAACACATGGCTTCCTTGGTGTAGTCAGCATGTGGACAGCTGGCAGGGAGGCAAGGAGAACTCACACAGATGCCCAAGAAACTGATGGTAGCCTTGGCCTCTCTGCATCTGGGGGTCCAGTCCCTACCCCATTACTAGCTTTCCCATCTAGGTTTGCAGCCAGGAGCGCACGGTACGGGTAAGGGACCAGGGAGGCCGGTGCAGTGGGAGGAGTCTCAAAGCCCTGGACGTCTGTGTTCTGCTCCGTAAAATGGGCTCCACATGCTGCCAGAGACTTGGAAGGAATGGCTAGGATCTGCTCTGGTGGTCTCTCCTTCCTGCCAAGTTTGCCCGAGGCATTGCCTGCCCCAGGGAGCCTTCCTCAGTGCCCCCGTTCTCCTGACCCAGTATCCAGGGGCCCTGGTTGGGGAGGTGGTTATTGGGGTGTTTCCCTGAAATCAGATAATCACTGTAGAATTGTAAATGCCTCTTGTTTTTCTTAATCTTCTTCCTTTTTACTTCCACTCAATAGAAAAATGAGATTTTCATCCTAAAAACCTCTCAAGTCCACAAAATTTCCATGGCCAAACAGGGGTCCTCAGGGGCTTTAACCTTTTCTTTTAACATTTAAAAATTAAAAGCAGTTTTATTACATGAAAGTAATCTGAGCTTGTAGCTCCAGTGAGCTAGGTATTTGGGGAAAAGAGAGTTTTTCCCCAAACGTTTTCTGCCAGACTGTTTGGCACCCTCTACGTGCATAGATCTTCCAGCCGTTCCCCAGGGAAGAGCTGTTACTCTTGTGCAGGCAGCCCCTGTCCACAGCCCACTCCCCGCCAGGGCCCGGCTGACCATAGGGTCGTCCTCCCTGGCTAAGGGCCTACACAAGTGAGGCTGGCCTTGGCTTTCGAGAGGGAGACAGTTGAATCACCCCGGTGACGTGGAGCCACTGCCCACACTGGGACAGTGCAGAAAGACACATGGGGCTACCTGCTTCCTCAGAGGGCAAAAACAGGTGACGGATTCACAGAACAGCTCCAGTCAGCCCCTCTGGTGTGCCAGGCCTACTCAAGAGCTGGAAGGCAGTTTAGCTGGAGGGACAAAGCCTGGCTGGCTGCTCCCCAGGACTCCCCCTGCCCCGCTTCTGGGCAGCTAGACTGTGGGTTATGTTTTCCTGCCTCTTGACTTGTCATAGTCTGTACTTTCTACAATGGGCAAGAATCTATTACCTAAAGAGAAAATAGGAAACTAATAAAGATTTTAAGGGCACAGTTCTGAATTCCACCTGTAAGAAAAGACACGGACTGACCTGTTATTTACAGATAGGGAAACTGAGGCTCGGAGAGTAAGAACTGTGCTGTCCGACATCACCCGCCTGCTAGGATTATGACACATTACCGTGGCTGAGGGCTCAGTTGTAATGACAGGATTTGGCAGCCCCCACTGAGGTGGGGGGTGCGTTTTCACAGCCCCAGCTGCATCCGGGAAAGCCGACAGTAAGCAGTGCCCAGACGGGTCAAGGGCACTCCAGAGGCTTAGTGCTCAGAAACCACTTAAGCTTCTTTGATGCCCTGTAGCGGCCCAGCCAGCACAATGGGAGGCCAAGTCACCCGAGAAGTGTGCCAGCCTGCTTCTCCACGCTGCCTGCCCCCATGCTCCCTGCTGGCTTCCCCACTGCCCAGCACAGAGCCTATGCCCACTGGGCTCTCACCAGCTTCTTAGGTTCAGGAGGTTTGGCAACTCTTCTTGCCCTCTGAATAGGCTTAGGTAAGTCCTGCCCCATTTCCGTGTCTTCCCACACCCCCCAAGCCAAAACCATGGAGGCACAAAGCTCTGTTCAGGGAGTACATCAGAGGCCAAGGCATGGGGCCTGCTTCACACCTTGGGGAACGGTATTCCTAGAGCCTTAGGGGTGGCCTCTCTGACCAAGGCCATCCACAAGGACAGATCAGACACCTGTCTTGGGACAGGTGCTTGGAGGGCTCCCATTTCACAGATGGGGAGACCGAGGCCCAGGGGAAAGATCTGCTTCTAGAAACACAGTTCATCCCAGGTACTCTTCCCAAGGCCTGGGCTCTGGGACCCGAGGGTGCGGTTTTCAGTGCCTCTCAGTTTCCACACCTCCAAAATGGGCAGTGTGCTAGCTCCTACCAGGGTCGAAGAAGGATGAAATGTGAGTGCCCCTCAGTGTGTTCGATAGGTGGGGCCCACAGTCAGTGCTAGTAGGAGGGGCATTGTGCTCTTGCTGGAGGGGCAAGTCTGCGGACCCCAAAGTGGGAAGGTGCTACTTTGAGTCTCTGGCCATATAACCGCTCAGGTCCCTCAGTGCCTGCGCTGACAACTGCACTTTTCCAGTAATCATGAGTGCTTTGTTTTCCTTGTTTCACAGATGAGAAACTGAGGCTCAGTTCTGTTTGCTGAGTGGCTGCCTTAGTCAGCTGCAAGGGACAGAAACTCAACACCAACCCAGGGGAGACGGCTGTGGGCAGCTTCAGCGTTCTGAGGGAGGCCCTTGTGACTCAGAGTCCCAGAGCAGGCGGAGCATCTCCCCCAGCATCTCAACACCTTATACCAGGAACCATGTGCTCATCTGGCCACATGTGTGGCCAGGCAGAGTCACGCAGTGTTGCTGCATAGTCACAGCACTGCTCAGAACAGCGACAGGCATTTCTGCTCATGACTCTGTGGTCCAGGAGGAGCTCCACCGGGGAGGGCTCATCCCAGGGCATCGATGCCTCTCCACGGGGTTGTCTGAGCTTTCTTAAATATGGTGGCTGGCTTCTGAGAGTAAGCATTCCCAAAGACAGGAAGTGGAAGCTGCCGGTTTCTGCAGGCTATGGCCCAATTGTCAGGTCTGCTGTATTCTGTTCCTTAAGCGGCCATGGAGCTCAGGTCCAAGGAGTCGAGACGGAGACCTCACCTTTCAATGGAAGGATCATCAGCAAAGTTGAGGCCCCCACAGGGCCTGAGCACTGGGCCAGCTCGTCCCAACCTCTTCTTGGGTGTCTACAGGGCTGCGGCACCCCAGCAGCCTGCTCCCCTGTGTCCCCAAATTAGAGAACTGGATCCCTGTGTAGTGTGATTGCCCCAGCTCCCACCCCTTCAGAGAGATGGTTCTGCATCGCGAGAAAGCTGGGCCGTGGGGTTCTCCCATTAAAGAGGAACAGCCACAGAACAAGAACATCAGACAAGGTCACTCTGAGGGGGAGAAACAATGCCCCTTCAGCATCTTATCTAGGTATGGAAAACACAAGGTCACTGGGTGAATACCGTATTTTGCCACAAATAATGTGTACTTTTTTGCCTAAATTTCTGACAGAAAAATAAGGATGCACATTATACACGGGCAGTACTAATTCCATACCTATATAAATGTTTTTAATTATTTTATTTGTGCTTATGTATTAAAAGTGTAAATCTAAAAAGCAATAACAATATCCAAATACAAAAATAATACCCTTTACAATACATAAATAAATAACTGAATTAAAAGAAAAGATTTTTTTCCTGAAAGTTTGGGCCAAACACGCAAGCGTGCTTTGTACGTGGCAAAACACAGTGAGAATATGCTGAGAGTCCTGATCCTGGGAATGCCAGCGGCCGCCGATTTGTTGCCGACTGCAGCTCCCGCCCGCCCGCCTTCCCTCTCCCTGCTCTCTAACACAGTGTGCGGATGCTCGAGCGTAGGGCGAGCCCCGCTTCCCAACAGCATCCCACCCCTGCTTTCTGAAACCCTCCCCTTGAGTCCTCCCCGACACTGCATGGACACGCCAGGTGCTTTTCCAAGGCTGTGCTCCGCTTCACCACGGCCGGTCAGAAACCCAGCACGCCAACTGCAGCGTGCTCCTAGGGCTCTGCTGCAGTGAGGGCGCCCAGTCCTCCCTGGCGCCAAGCTCCAGTTGCTCCAGACCTAAATTGCTTGACAACACACTTTGTGTATCAGTGTCCTGGGGCCACTGCAACAAAGTACCACCAATCAGGGAGCTTAAAGCAGCAGATAAATCCTTAGGGCTCCTTGGCTTGTAGCTGCCCATTGCAATTCCTGCCTCCACCGTCACATCTCTGTGTAACCTCTCCTTCTTCTTACAAGGACACCAGTCACCAGATTCAGGGACCACCCTAGTGCAGTACGACCTTAACTAGCTATACCTGCAGAGACCTTATTTCCAAATAATGTCACATTCTGACATTCCAGGAGGACGTGAATTTGGGGGAACACTATTCTACCCACCACAATCTCCCCTCTGTCCCCATCAAAACTCACTTTGGTCCCATGTTTAAAATATACCCCCCATCTCAACATCTCTCAAAGTCTTAACTCATTCCAAAAGGGAGAAAATGGAAGGAATAGCTGGTCCAAAGCAAGCCTGAAACCCAGCAGTGCCAGTTTCGTTGGAGCTGAAGGTCTGAGAAGGATCCTCCGTGGCTCGATGCTCTGTGGCCTGGGTGCGTGGTGGTGACCTGCTCTTTCCGGCCTTGGCAGCGGCCGCAGCATCACCTTCTCTGGTCTCTGCCTCTGCACTCATGGCTCTGCACTTCTAGTCATTCTCCCTTCACTTCATTGATCTCCGTGTTCTCAGTCCAGGCTGCCAGGGTTTCTACTGGTGTAACATTGTCAAAAACCTGGTTGGACTCGCTCTGGCCAGTGTGGCTCAGTGGCTTGGGCATCATTCCATACACTGCAAGGTCATGGGTTTGATTCCCAGCCAGGGCACATGCCTAGGTTGTAGGTTCAGTCCCTGGTGGGGGTGCATACAGGAGGCAACCAATTGATGTTTCTCTCTCTCTCTCTCTCATCAATAAACAGATCCTCTTAAAAAAAAAACAAACCTTGTTGGTCTCCTGTGGAATTCATAGGGGTCCACACCATCAAACAAGGGGCTCCACAGATCTTTCCTGGGTATCCCCATCTCTCTTCCTGCATCCCACTGAGACGGTGCAGTGGACCCGTGAGTCACATACCCAAATTCCTCAATAACAGGCTCTCCCACAATACCTTTGCTGCTCTTTTCAGACCACACTTTCTGAACAGTGACTTTTCTAATTTTAACAATCTGGTCAGGCTAAGGATTTCCCAAATTATCAAGTGTTGGTTCCTTTTTGCTTAGTAGTTTCTTCCCCAATTCATTTCTTTCTCTCAGATTTCACTACATGCAGCAAGGAGAGTGCAGGCCACATTGCCCACACATGGCTTATAAATTTCCTCAGCTAAATACTCACCCCTTAAAATCCCTGCTTTCTGCTCCACACTAGAACACAATTTAGCCCTGTTCCTGCCACTTTACGACAAAGATGGTCTTCCTCCAGTTTCTAGTAACCTGCTCCTCACTTTTCTCCAAAGCCTCACTGGAAGTACTTTTCATGTTCATACATGTGCCAACATTCTGTTCATGATGACATATGTGTTCCCTAAGACAACAGAGACTTCCTCTACATTCTCCTCGCTTCCTTCTGTGCTCTTGTATGAATCACCTTTAACATTTATATTTCTGTCAATAGTCTCTTCAAGGAAATCGAGGCATTTTCAATCATGTGCCTCAAAACTCTTCCAGTGCCTACACATCACCCAACTCTGTGGCTATCTCCACATTTTCCCATTTTTAGCACATCCCTCTTCCTAGCACAAAACCTGCATTGCCTTACTAGGGCTGCTGTACAAAGTTAACAGCTTAAAATGGTAGAAAGTCATCCTCTCGTTACTCTGGAGGCCAGGAGCCCCAAATCAAGGTGCTGGCAAGGCTGTACTCCCTCTGAAACCTCCAGGGGAGGATTCTTCCATGCCTCTTCCAGCTGCTGGCCACTCTCAGTGATCTGTGGTGTTCCTTGGCTCATAACTGACCATGCCAGTCTCAGCCTCCACCATCAGTTGGCCTTCCCTATATGTCCTCTCCTCCTATAAAGATGCCAGTCACTGGTTTTGGGACCCACACTATCCCCAGTAACTAACTACATCTGCAAGGACCTTATTTCTAAATAATGTCGCATTCTGAGGTTCCAGGTGGACATGAATGCTAGGGTGACACCATTCGGCCCAGGACAGCTCTGTCGGTGCCCTGCCCTTCTTTCCCTCACTCTCCACTAACGTTACCATTTTTCCTGGGTCGCCTCCGAAATAAACTCCTTGCATTCAATACCTGTAGCAGGAGCTGGTACTGGGAAAACCTTCCCGAAACACAGCCACCTTCCTACTTTGAGCTACTGAAGAGCCACCTAAGAACATACCCCCTGCACTAATCTACTAAAGACCCACCTAGACACAGGACCCCCTCTCTGAGTTACTGGGAACCAACCTAAGGCATAACCCCCTCTCTGAAATAGCGGGGATCCACCTAAAACACAAATCCCTACTTTGAGCTACTGAAGACTCACCTAAGATGCTACCCTCCACTCAGAACTACTACTCCCACATAAGGCATGCCCCTTCCCCCTCTCTGAGTTACTGGGTACTCCCCAAAGACAAGAGCCCCTGCTCTAAGTACTGGGGACCACTTCAGACATAAACCCTATGCTCTGGGCTCCTAGGGAAACACCCACAACACTACCTCTACTCTGAGCTTCTGGAGATGTACCTAAATATAGGCAACCCATTCTGAGCTTTGGGGACCCATCTAAGACACACACTGCTGCTCTCAGCTACTGGGGACCCACCTAATGAGGCAAGAGATAGGAAATCCTGAGACACTGCAGCTGTCATCAGTCAGCATCCTGATTTCTGAGAATTGCCTTCTGACACCTGGTAATAATTAGCATCGTGGTTTCCTCTCAAAGTGGGCAATCTAGGAAGATTGTGGGAAATCGTATGTGTAGAAGCTTAAGTAAAAACCGTAGAAAGCCTGTAGCTGTTCAATAGAAGAAAGCCATTCCCTGGTCAGAAAAGACCCACTCCCGTGCTTGGGATGATCCAACAGAGAGAACCAAGGCTAACGCTACTACCCCTTTGTTTCCTGGAAGAAATGAAGATTTTGTGAGTCAGGATCATTTTGACTTTGGAATTTATAAGATGTGTGTTTATTTTGTAATTAAATATTTTAGTATAACTTTCATTTCTGTACATAATTCTTAATTGGTAAAACTCAATTCTTGACACTTTCTGCACGGTCAGAGACCCTACCCCTTTTTCCTTTTTCTCTCATCTCTTTTTTTAAAAATATATTTTATTGATTATGCTATTACAGTTGTCCCATTTCCCCCACTTTATTCCCCTCCACCCTTCACACCCCCTCCCACCCACACACCCCCTCTTTAGTTTATGTCCATGGGTCATATATATAAGTTCTTTGGCTTCTACATTTCCTATACTATTCTTAACCTCCCCTTGT
>VMDR010004223.1:0-62445 GCA_007922815.1 Macrotus californicus
ATATATATAAATAACTATTCTTCCTTAGTGAATAATTTCTGCCAGATAGTCTCATTTGTATTTTGCAGATCTGAGACTTAGAAGGACGTTAGTATTGTCCCCTGGTGTTTATTTTCTGGTGAGCTGGCCAGGCATTGTCCAGAGTGCTCCTTGCATGACTGAGTGGGAGTGTAGTGAAGGTGGACATCAGGTGTCCAGCCTGGATGTGCAGGCGGGCCAGTGTCGTCCTGCCCCGGGGGTGGGTGAGGAATGGCCCTGTGTTTCTTCCATGTGTAGGTACACATGTTCCTCTTCTCTGGCTGTGGTTGCATTTTAATAAGCACTTTAATACACAGAGACAGTCTAAATCAGGGGTGTCAAACTCATTTTCACCAGGGGCCACATGAGCCTTGCAGTTGCCTTCGAAGGGCCAAAATAATTTTAGGACTGTATAAATGTAACTACTCCTTAACTGTAAAGGAGTTGAAATTACATTCGGTCCTTTGAAGGCAACCGCAAGGCTGATGTGTCCCCGGTGAAAAGGAGTTTGACACCCCTGGTCTAAATAGAAACCTCAGGTAACGTGGAATCTTTGGAAACTGCTGGCTGGGAAATGGTGGTGTGAATTTGCACTTGGAAGGGCCGACCTCCTCTGCCCATGGAGAGCAATGAATGTGCCTCTTTACAAAATGAGCACGTTCTTTCTGGAAGCTGGCTGGGGGCCGCCACTGCGAGGAGCCTGCGAGCCAAAGACCGGCATCCTGCAGTGTGGGGACCGGTTATGCCGTGATGCCCAGTCATGGCCCACTCTCTCATTCACAGAGTGCAGTGATTTTTCGCCTCCAATCACTGTGATCCTGTTGGTCTTCCTGTGCCTTGAGGGCCTCCTGTTTTTCACTTTCACCGCGGTGATGTTCGGCACCCAGATCCACTCCATATGCAGTGATGAGACGGTACGCTTCGCCCTCGGCCACGTCTGCCCTGTGTTTGGTGAGAGCGTGAGTGAGTGGGAAACCCAGTGCCAGCAGCAGGCACTTGCGTGCTGACTCGGCAGACTGACTGGGCGGCCTGGATGAGCTCCGACAGGCTCGCTGTGTTTGCTCTTCCTGTCGGTACAGGCAGTGCGTGCTTCAGGGGTCTGGACGGTTTGAGGGTCAGCAGAGCCCGGCAGACTCCCAGTTTCTAGGAGACCCAGCCCCTGGAGCAGCGGAGCGAGTTTCAGGAATTGATGGCCTCCACACCTTGAACTGTAGGCCTCACGCAGGCACTTGATAAGTATTTGTGGTAAATGAATTAAAGGCTGCCCCTGGCTGGGAGCACCAACTCTCTCTGCATCTCTGTGGCTACCCGGGCTCTCCTAGCTGACGGCCACGGCTCAGCTGTCTGATCTCAGTCTGGCCAGGTGGCAGCAGCCTGGCTGTGCTCAGGGCAGCCGTGGGGGCTGGTGCCCAGGAGGAGAGCCCACAGCCCACACTGCCTCTGAATACCCTGTCCTCAAATACAGTGGGACAGTGAAGTTTGGTGGCCTTTTCCCCGTTTTCACTGCTCGGCCTAACCTGGCTTTGTCCTGGCGTTACCACCCACTCACTCTTCCTTTTGCTTCCAGGAGATTGAGAGACTAAAAAGTGAGAAGCCAACCTGGGAGCGGAGGCTACGATGGGAAGGGATGAAGTCTGTCTTTGGAGGGCCCCCCTCACTCCTCTGGATGAACCCCTTCGTTGGCTTCCGGTTTAGGCGACGACAGACAAGACCGAGGAAAGGAGGCCCAGAGTTCTCCGTGTGAGGCCCCTCCCGTTGTGCTGGAACTTGTTAGTGGACTGGAGATTATTTATTTGGGGTCTGAAAGGGAATCGACAGCTCATCTGTGACCGACGACCAATAGGGAAATGGAACCTCCACAAAGCAGCTGCTTGCAGCAAGCAGAATTTTACGTGCTGTAGTTCCAGTCACGGACGGCAGATTTTCCCACCAGTACCTGGATGATGCTCTCGTCAGTTTTCACCGCACAACTAATGAAACAGATGTGGCTGCGTGAGGAAGCCCAAACGTCATTATCTTCCCGCACAGATGGGGGTTTTTGTTCAGCAAACTGCATTTTCCGAGCAGTTCTGTGATGTTACATGGGCTATTAAAATCCTGTGTACCGAGCTGCTTTTTTCAATCATGAAGAAAAGAAGTCAATCCCGTGAACAAGAATCCTCCGACGGGCAGTTTCAGGGAGTCCCCGTTGGCCCTGTGATTCATTAGGGCACTCCCGGACCGAGAAGGGGCGTTCATGTGAAGTACGTCTTGGTCTCCATTAGTTCTGACACTTTGCACTGAATCTGCGAAAGATCTGCGCACCGAGCAGCGAAGGTGGCTTCGGACCCACTCCCAGTGCCGGGGAAGAGGCGTTCTGGGACCTGCAGCCAGGCTGTGCGCATCTGTGTGTGCGTGTGTGCGTGCATGCACGTGTGTCTTCAAATTGACAGCGTTGTCCAGGCGATGTCACGTGTAATGGCTGTGTGCAGCAAACAAGCTGTTTTCTAGAAGCCGACGTTTCAGGGAAGCGGGGAGAGCTGCCCGGGGTCCTCCTCCCGTGGGGTTCACTTTGAATGTATTGCAAACTGGAGAGTATCTTGATCCAAAGAACAATCATTCCTCTGTGGTCCTTTGTTGCCCTCCTGTTTCCATTTTACCTTAAAAATCTTGAGTGCGTGAGGGCCTCGGAACTGACTTTTCTCGTTCCAGCCAAACTAGCAGCGCGTCAGCAGCAGCGAGAGCGAGGCCCTGGCAGCGTTCACGTGGTGCCGCTCGGCGGATCAGGAGGAGGGGCAGGCACAGCCACAGTGAAACACGGGCAGAGGCCGGTGTCGGCCCCTGGGCATCACTGAGGAGGGGAGACGACCGCGAGGCCACAGCCCGGGATTCTGCCTCACTTGCAAAGAATCTTCAGGATGGCAACGGCTTGCTATTTTTTATTGTTTTTGTTTTGTTTCCCTACCCACGTCACCAGTGATCACATAGGACCCTTGGTGCAGAGCTTACAATTATGCCAGAAAGCAAACAGCTCCCCTCCTTGGGGACTCGCCTTAAACTTGCCTGGTCGGTACGTGTTTGCGGGACTCCCGAGGAAGCCACCTGTGACGGTCCGAGGTCTCCTCCAGGCCTGCCCCCACGCTGAGTAGAGTTGGTGTTCCCCTCCCGGTCTTCACGCCTTTCTGTTCATCTGTGAAGCATTTTTGTTTCTGTTTTTAATTAACCCGTACCCTATCCTAATCAGGGTTTCTACCACTGCTGATGCAAAACCACGAAGGGACCTACCCGAGGCACGCTCATAGCCAAGCGAACGAAGCTGTAGGACGCCTTAGAGATGGACCAAGTCACTACAGAGATGTGTGAGCTGTAGGGGTGGGCTGTGCCACAGCCAGAGGGACGGCCCAGACACACGCCGTGGGTGGCCCGGGAGACAAGTCTGCGGAGGTGGCTGTGCATATTCATTTGCACATCTGTTGTCTGGTTGGACATGTGTGTTGGGCTGCAGAGTGAGCCTTTTAACAGGTAAATCGTGTTTATCAATTAGAAAAATTATCCAAGTGGTTGAATCCTGTGAGACTTGGCAAGTATGTGCAAATCAAGTATACTTGACTTTTCAACCTACTCTTTCAATGTAACTTTTATATGAAATAAAGTCGCCCATTGATGGTTCTCAGTTCTCGGTGGGTTGTCCGTGGGTTCTCAGCGGCTGGCCTTTCTGTGACTTTCCGGCACCAGTGCCTGGGTGTGACAGTCACTGCTCCACCATTTCCACAGCCTCCAGACACCTTGGTGCCTGTGGCGAGTGACGGGCATTCCGACACTGCTCATGCGCACTCTGCCCTATCCAAATTTAATATTTGCTCTTAAATCGACACACATCGTTTTACTTAGCTTTATCCTAAACATTCCTGTATTTTTTTTAGTGCTCTTTGAAATAAAAATAATTTTTAAAAAATATCTCCAATCCAGAATCTGAGCTTCCTACAATTTTACTCAACATATTTATCTACTATTTGTGCTTGAGGGACCCAAAGATGAGTGAAGAGGGTGACCGTGCCCTCTTCCTGCCGTGCAGGGAGGATGGCCAGCTCCGTGGATGACCAGCTGTGTGTGCCCACAGGGATGCCTCACACACACTTCCACGGGGCACTCGCTGGCCTTTCTGATGTGCAGAAACACAGAGGCACATCCACGAGTCTGGCCACCAAGCCAGCTGCAGCTCCCCAGCTTATGTTTGTGGCTCTGCGGAGTTTTGCTGTGATGTTATTTGCATTCCTCCTGTTAGGATGTTACACAGGCTCATTATCAAGTGTGACATTTGCATTAAAATGGAAAATGAAAATATTACCCTGAACAGGAAGTTGGCTAAATCTTATCTGCTATTATATCTGACTGGTCTGCCTAAGCAGAGAAAAAAAGACCATCCTTAAGGATAGCCTGGGAAAAGCACAGGAACAGGGATGCCCATAGAATCCACATTCATTCCAAAGTGGCATTTGGGTGCCTCAGCAAAAGGGTAAGCTACCTGCAGTATTGACTGAGGGTCGGATGTAAAACCACACTGCTCCTTATCCGTCCGACTGATAATTTAAGCAGAGGCCGCCCAGAGACGCAAACGGAACATGAAGTGACAATGGAGACCTGTGGCTGGTTCAGTTGATAGAAAGCTGAGCCAGTGTTTGATCTGGAAGGGAAGGAATGGCTCCACTGTGTGGCCCGATGGAAAACTCGAGAACACTACGGAAGAAGGTTCTAGGCACGACACATTTTCTATCCAGAAAACAGCTGATTTCCGCGTTCCTGATACCCCTGGGTTCACCACCTGCTCTCCCTTCCCTTCCCCATCCACCCGGTATTTTTACATTCACGTTTTGTTCATTGTAGTTCATACTGCGGTGACTGACCATTGTGTGCTAAGCCGAGTGGGATCCTGTGGCGTACAATTTTTCACTTTTCCCAGAGATAACGGGGCAGTCACCGCCTGGGCTCCCCAGCCCTCCGCTCTTGCCCTGGCTTCCCCGGGTGCTCTGCACGGCTGCTTTCTGAGACCCCCGTGTTCAGTCCCTGCCTCCCCGGGTTCTGCAGGTCCCAGACTCTTCAACTGGTGCAGTATGTGCCTGGTAGTCCCTTGACAAGGGAGTGTGTTACTCAGGTTTTTCAAGATTTTAGTCTGTCCAAAAATGCCTTATTCTACCCCCACCTTTGGTTGATGGTTTAGCCAGACGGTAGATTCTCTGGTGAATTCTCACTCAAGTGTTGCAGACCCCCCCACCCCCAATGCTGTCTGCCCACTGTGGCCATCGTGAGGGTCCAAGTCCTGGTTCCTGTTTTATGTGACCTTTTTTTTTTTTTTTAATATCTCAGGAAGCCTTTCATATCCTCTTTTTAGTCCTAATTCCTCAAATTCAGTGGTGATCTGCCTTGGTGCCCTCTGTGCCAATGGGTGGTGGCCCCTCCCCGCCTGAGATGCGTGCTTTCATGGCAGATGTGCTGGGTGGTCTCTTCAGGGGTTTCCTCCTGATCTCGTTTTCTGCCTCCTACAGATGGAAGCTGCACTGCTTACACTGGCCCCCCGTTTTCTCTCTCACCGTCCATGTTTCCCGGGGCATATCCTTAACTTGGTCTTGCAGCTCTTCTGCGGGGCATTTTATTCAGGCATGAGAACTTTAATTTCTAAGAGCTTTGTATTGTTCCTTTGTCCTTTTCTAAAAAAGACTTATTTGTCTTCAGAGCAGGTTTAGGTTCACAGCAACATTAGGTGGAAGGCACAGAGATCTCCCACATACCTACTGTCCCCCCCTCCCCACACACACAGCCTCCTCCATGATTAAATCCTCACCAGAGGATTTGTTACAGCTGCTGTGCCTACACTGACACTGTCACCGGAAGTCCCTGGTTAACATTAGGGCTCACTCTTGCTGTTGCATGTTTTGTGGGTTTGGACACATGTTTAATGACATGCGTCCATCACTATGGTTGAGTATTCTCAGTGCCCTAAAGTCCCTCTGTGTTCTGCCTGTTCATTCCTCCCCATCAGCCTCCACCAGCACCCCCTGACCTTTGTGCTATCCGCACAGTTTTGTCCTTCCAGAGCGTTACAGAGTTGGAATCACAGGGTATGCAGCCCTTAGCACCTGGCTTCTTGCGCTCGGTGATGGCCCTGTGCGCTCCTTCCAGGTCTTGCCATGGCTTCATAGCTCACCTGTTCTCAGCACTGATGCTGTCCCGTTGTCTGGATGCGCCACAGTTTTCTTACCTGTTCCCCTACTTAGGGCGTATCTTGGTTGCTTCCAAGTCGTGGCAATTATGAATAAAGCTGCTGCAAGCAGATTTTTTGTGTGGACCTAAGTTTTTAGCCCCCGTGTCTTCCGCTGGGAGTTTTACAGCTTCTGATCTTCTAAGTCTAACCCATTTGGAGTTGATCTTTTTTTGTGTGGTGTAAGATAAGGGTCCAGTTTCATGCTTTACCTGTGGCTACCCAGTTTTCCCAACACCATTTATTAAAGAGACTATCCTTTCCCGTTGTGTGTTCTTTGCATGGGTTTATTTCCGGGTTCCCTGTGCTGCTCCATTGGCCTCTATGTTGTCTTTATGCCAATACCAGGCTGTTTTGATTACTGTAGTTTTGTAATATATTTCGAAAGCAGAAGGGTGATGCCTCCAACTTAGTTCTTAATTCTCAAGACTGATTTGGCTATTCGTGGTCTTTTGTGGTTCCATGTGAATTTTAGAATTGTTATTTCCTATTTTTGTAAAAAATGCCATTGGGATTTTGTTGGGGATAATATCGATTTGGGTAGTATGGGCATTTTAACAATATTAAATATTCCATAAACAGGGGATATCCTTTCATTTGTTTGTGTGTTCTTTGATCATTTGTAGTTTTTACCTCCTTAGTTGGTTCCTAAATAGTTTGTTCTTTTTGGTGCTATTGTAAATGCGATTGTTTTCCTTTCAGATAGTTTGTTCTTAGTGTGTAGAAATGCAAGTGATTTTTTTTGCATGTTCAGTCTGTATTCTGCAACTTCACCGAATTTGAACAATTTTTTTGGCTGAGTCTCTAGAGTTTTCGATGTACAAAACTGTTGTCTGCCAACAGGGACACTTTTATTTCTAGCTTTCTAATTTGTAACCCTTTTACTGCCTTTCCTGCCAAATTGCTCTGGCGAGGACGTCCAGTCCTGTGTGGAGTAGAAGTGGCCGGAGTGTGTGTCCTGACCTCGTTTCTGACGCACAAGGGAAAGCTTCCAGGCTCTCACTGTTGACCGCCGTGTCAGCTGTGGGCTTTTCCGCGTGGCCCTCGTTATGTTGAGGTCCTTCTTTCGTTTGTTTCTCTTTTGTTTTTCAGTCACAGTTAATGTTCACTCTTTTCGGGTGGACAGCAGAGCGGCCAGACACTGCACAACTTACGGAGAGGCCCCCCCGCGCAGGTCTGGTGCCCCCCTGTTGCCACTCGTGGCTATAATAGTGTTACCGGCCATGTACCCGTGCCGCGCACTATGTCCTCGTGACCACATTGTGACTGCCCGTTTGTGCTTCCTCATTCTCTCCGTTTTCACCCAGGCCCATCCCCTCCCACCTGGCAGAGGTGCTTCCCTGCTATTCCTGGTTTGTTGAGCATTTTCATCACGAAAGGCTGTTGAATTTTGTCAAACACTTTTTCTGCATCTCTTGAGATAACCATATGATTTTATCTTCATAAGGTTACTGTGGTGTATCTCATCAGTTCATTTTCATCTGTTGGACCATCCTTGCATTCCAAGGATAAGTGCCACTTCGTCACAGTGTGTGATTCTTTTAACGCGCTGTTGAATTCAGGTGGCTAATGTCCTGTGGATAATTTGTGCATCTGTGTTCATCGGGGATGTGGGCCTGCACTTTTCTTGTGGTTTCTGTCTGGCTTTGGTATCAGCGTGATGCTCGCCTCATCACGTGAGTTTGGATGTGCCCCTTCCTCTCCAGCTGTTTGGAAGAGACTGAGAATTGCCATTAATCCCTCCTTGAATGGTTGGTAGCATTTAGGAGTGAAGCCATTGCCCCGGTGACGATCCTCCCACACAGGCGTGTCCGCAGGCCTGCTACAGGACAGTGAGCCTCTCAGAGCTTCACAGACAAGGGCCACCAAACGGTTGCACCCTCCAGGTCTGAAGCAAACTTGGTCCCTACACAGTTTCCAAATAACGCAAACATAGTGACTCCAGGTAAGAGCCAGCAGTGACATAAATTTCGTTCCATTTAAGGAGTAAAAATCACTTGTTGCCTGCTGTCCCCTTCTTGTGTCCATCAGCCCATCGTTCCTAAAATATCAGGCCCATTCTGTGGCCGTCTCTCTCCTGATCAAGTTGGGCAGTAGATGCTGGGCTGGATAGACGTGACGTTCTCTTCCGTGCTGGAGCATCCCAGAGAAACGTGACTGAAGGCCGCCTGGAGATGAGGTGGGAATGAGCTCTTACATTCACTTGGGATCCTGAGGCCCCTCAGATCTCTCTGAATGGCGCTCCCACACAAGAAAACCCATAGAAGTGAATGGCCACAAGGCCCTGTTCCCATGAGGGTACTGCACGTTGTCCGAAGGCCCCCATCTGCATACATCCAACACGTTGCAAACCCTGAACGTGGGCTCTCGAGCATGAGGCACGCATACATTCCCTGGCATACTGGTAGAACTTAGATTCTGGTCCGGTAGGCCTGGGGTGTGGCCTGAGGTCTGGCACCCCTAACCAACTGCTGGTGACACCGATGCTGCTGGCCCGCAGACCACACTCGGAGAGACAAAGTCTAGTTGTTGCCCAGTGCGGGGAGAGCTAACCGGCCTGTGGTGGCCACTCAGTGGGAGCGTGAGGCTGCCCGCTGGCAACACTGAGATACACTTGTAAGACAGCCCTCTCTTAGACACCTATGGCGGGATCGTGCGCATGTACACACACACGTCTGTACAAAAGCAGAACAGAAAGGAAAAACAGGAAAATGAAAGCATTTGCACTTGTTGAGGTGACTGGTGTTTTGGGGAATTTCAACTTCAGAGTCATTGTATGTTTGTGGAATAAGGAAAAGTAAGCTGTTGAACTGTTTACGGTCTCCTTTAAAAGGACCTTTTATTTGTTTATTTTTAAGATTTTACTTATTCATCTTTAGAGAGAGGGGAAGGGAGGGAGAAAGAGAGAGAGAAACATCAATGTGTGGTTGCCTCTCACGTGGCCTGCACTGGGGACCTGCCCTGTGACCCAGGCATGTGCCCTGACTGGGAATTGAACCGGCAACCCTTTGGTTCACAGGCCGGCACTCAATCCACTGAGCCACAGCAGCCAGGGCTGATCATAGCTTCACTACAGCCCTTTGAGGCAGGTAACAGGGTACAGTAAGTCCTCACTTAACGTCATCAGTAGGTTCTTAGAAACTGCCACTTTAAGTGAGGAGACATGTAACGAGACCAATTTTCCCACCAGCCATCAATCTTCAACCGTGTACTGCACGAATTTTTAAAACACGCAATACCTGACTATTTAGTCAGGGGCACTGACCTCTTTTCCCTTAGATTGTCAAATAAAAAAATGACAACAGCCAACACAACAATAGCCATTCAATGTAAATGAGTCAAAATTACACCTACTCTTTGGTCAGATGGGTGAAAAATAATACATTTTTTGGTGTGCCACAGAATTCTAGTGATCGGCCTTATGTGTGCTGTGAGGTGGGAAAGGTTGAAAATTGCTGCCATGAGCTGATGAGTACAAACAAGAGTTAAGTTCCTGTGGCACATCTCTGGTCATAGAAACATCACCAAACATCTAAATAAGGACCCCACACACCTCTAATATGAAACACTGAAATACATGTGAGCTGACACACAGGCAAGAAAGATGAATGAAAACAGCCCGCATGCTCTGGCTCAGGGTCTCATGTGGCCGGAGCCTCAGCTGACAGCTTGGGGCGCAAGGCAGGCCCCACCCTGGACAGGATGCCCTCCCGTCACAGGGCACACACCCCCACTCACCAGACAGGGACAGTGTAGACTCTGGTTTACCTCACGTGCACATCTCTGGGATGGGGAGGACACGGGTGTTCCCAGAGAAAAGCCATGCAGACATGGGGAGAACATGCAAACTGCCACGTCCAATGGCAACTATGCTGTCTGACAAAGTCAACGTATGGGGGAACGGCCTTCAAAGAAGCGCGTTTCTGCCTGGTGGACGTGGCATTAGTGGTTCTGCGTGTGCTGTACTGACTATCCTATTTCTTAGTATTCTGATTTTTATAGTCCTGATTATTTTGAATTTGATTAGCGTGATCACGATATTGCAAATGGACCAATTACTGTCGGCAATCAGAGTTCCTGGAAGTCAGAATGAGACTGTGTCTTGGATCAAACCCAATATGACTATTGGGGAAATATTAGAAAAGTTAGAAAAACAGTCCATAGGAAAGCCCAAGGGGCCCGCTCTGGCGGGATAATGTTTACCCAAGAGAAATACCCCGATAAAGGAAGAAAATAGAAAAGTCCCACCAACTATTCAGACCAAATATAGCCCAGCTTATAAGTTAAATGGAAAGGAGCCCCCTCTCCCTAAAGGGAGGACACGACATAATTAGCTTGGTAGTGGGGACTTTAGGGGAATTGCTAATAGGATTTTATTATTATTTTTCCTATGCTTGTTTTATTCAAATCTAAAATAAGTATCTCAAGATAAAGTAGAGAATGAGAAGGAGGAAGTAATTCAGGCTTTTATAGAAAGTCAATTTATTGAAAAATCACCTATTGTTGCATATTTGATTAATGGTAAAAGGTTATTAATTAAAATACTGTATAATTCCTTACCGGGGACTTTCCAAGAAGAACTTATGAGCAAATTACATCAAGCAAGAATAGTCAATAATAATGAAAAACATGTTCCTTGGCAAAGTCTGCCTGCTGTAGAACGACTAGCATGCCAAGGTCCCCCTGGATGCCAAAGAGCAAAAGAATTCTATTCGGAGATAGTTAATCAAACTTAAATCAGTTCACCCATTATAAGTTAGTAGAACAAAATAATCTTACAGGAACACATAGTAATAGAAAGGGCACTTGGTTCATAACATTTTAGTAGAATAGAATTAAGAAATAGACATAGATCATGGATCAATCATTAGCCATAGGCAAAGGAGTTAATTGAAATTCTGTCTGGCAAGTTAAGTATTTATTCTTAATTTCTAAGACCATTGTACAATGAATTATGATTTTTTGCTTGGTTTAATCATAAATCTATAACCTTGAAAAGTTAAAGCTTGCCAAAAAATCTGTATATAAGCAATGTGAAAAGTGACAATAAATCGGAACAGCTTTGCACAGCCATCGAGTTGTGTAGTTGCCTGTCTCCCAGCACCGACGCCTTACCCACCTTCGGGATCCCCTGGATCCTGCTGCAGCTGGACTGCGGCAGCAAACCACATGGCAGTGGCCTGGGCCAGGAACCGATTATTTCCCTTACCAGAGTTACAATGAAGCTGCATCGAATGAAATGGCGCTATTCGGAGACCTGCCATATACACATTAGAGACCAAAAGTCTGAAGCTCACTGAGGTTAACGGAATGCCCAGCTTCCCACAGGTAAAGCGGAGGGACCCCACACAGGCGCTCTGGCTAGACTAAAAATACTTTGTCTAATCTAGCTCCTTCTGTTTCTATTTTTAACTACTGAGGTTTAAAACAGGAACAGTAATAATAAAAGCTCTTCTTGAATAAAGAAAGAAGTCAAAAACAATAAAACAAATTAAAATCTTCCCTGTGGCTACTTCAATGCTGTTTTTAGTTCAGGGTTCGAGCCAGAGTGTATTGTACATGGACTCCATCTTTGTTCCCAGGCTGATGCATGCCTCCCGTGGGACCCGAGCGCTGCCTGTCAATTCGCCGCCCCACCCCCGGCCCCCAGGAAGCCTTTGTGTTGTATCCAGCACCCTGTGCAGGGGCCAGGCCCAACTGGGGGTTTCTGGACTCCACTCTGATCCTCAGTTTCTGGATGGTGAGGGCCTGGGATGTGCATGACCACAGCCTACCACTCCCTGGCAAGGAACATAAACCCGCTTGGCCTTTCTCCACGAGCTTTCACGCAAACCCCAGGTGGGCTAAGGACAGGGATGTGCCCACCACAGTCCCCATCAAAGCCTGGAAGAACGAGCTGCTTAGGGCACCTGGGGCTAGGGAAGGGACTCAGGCACCGAGGGACCCAGGCAGTGACTGGCAGGGCTTGCACAGGACAGGTGGCACACAGCAGTCGCTTCATGTTCAATGTGATCAGCATTAGCTATTCAGTGATGCGGTCGTGCCCCATCACGTCAATAACACAGTTGCGCCCCATCACATCAGTGACAGTCATGTGCCACATCACGTCAGTGACACGGTCACACTGCATCATGTCAATAACACAGTCGCGCCCCATCACATCAGTGACAGTCATGTGCCGCATCACAGTGACACGGTCACGCCACATCATGTCAATAACAGTCACACCCCATCACGTCAGTGACAGTCATGTGCCACATCACGTCAGTGACGTGGTCATGCACCACATCACATCAGTGACAGTCGTGCGCCACATCATGGCGTTGCGACCAGCCACAGACTGCCTGTATGACGGTGGTCCCATGGACTGTAACAGAGCTGAAATACTCCGATTGCCTGGCGACGCCATAGCCACCGTTACGTCACAGCACACGGCACTGCCCCTGTCTGTGGTGGCGCTGGTGCAAACAGAGCTACTGCACCGCCAGGCGTAGAAGAGCACGTGCACTTGCGTCTGCAGGCTCTGCCTTGGAGGTTTGTGTACATGCACTGTGACGCTCACAATAGTGAAATCGCCTGAGGACACATCTCTCAGAACGGTCCCTGTCATCAAACCATTACGTGGCTACATCACCCATTTCGTGACTGACAGTGTTATCAATAATAATGGCATTATTAATCACAATAATGTGAGGGGCTGGCTGACTTCCAACTCACCTGGCCATCTAGAAGCAGCTCACAGAACTCCAAGAAGACTGCTTTCTGCCACTGCGCGGACTTGAACATGTCACCGGTGGTGGCTGCACCTTCCTGGCTGGCGGCTGGGTCCCGAGCAGCTGCAGGGAGAAGAGAGAGGGGTTGGCCCTCAACCTGGCGTCTACATAATGTCCACCAGAGGGCGTCATGAGACAGCAAATGCCCACACTTGGTTCAGCCACAAAAGCACATTCCTCTACTGCTGACTCATCCAGCCAATGGGTCCACAAATATTTACTGAACACCTACTGTGTGCAGGTGAGGCCTTTGCCCTCAGTAGACCTGAATACAATAAATTAAATTACAATTATGCACTGTGATACATGCTATAAGAAAACAGCAGCAAGGAGAGAGAACATCAGGGTGCACATCATAAATGAGTTATCCTGGAAGCAGGGGAGGGCAGGGGAAGGGGAGAGTTGTGCAAAGGCCCTGGGGCAGGGAAGGGCTGGGGGATCTGCAGTAGCCCACTATGGGTGGTGAAGGTTAGTCTTTAACATCAGTTGGGAATTGGAGCTAGTTTAAAACCGGAGAATGCTGGGGTTAGTTCACGGCTCAGTCTGCCGGGCTCGGAGAAGGTGCTGAGGGGCTACCACGCACAGACGCACTGAGGGTCACTGACTGGGTGGGACAGAGACTCATCTGAAGCAGGTTTCTTAAAGAAGGGTCTAGTCGTCTCCTGCAAAGGCCCAGGAGAAAGCAGACAGATTTCTGAAGACTGGAGACTTCAAAGGCCTTTCCTTCTTGGGAGCATTGTTAGGGGTCCTTGGTGGAAACCCAGAGGCCTGTGGGAGAAAGGGGACACCTGCTACGGAAGGCCACCCCAATGACTGTAGGGGCAGCGGTACAAGTGGCCAGAAGAGGTCCATGCGTGGCCTTTCTCTGGCCTTGGCCTGGGTGAGACCCAGCCATCCGGGCTTGCTGGGTGGCAAGGGGATCTGCTCAGAAAGCCTGGGGACCACGTGGCCTCCGTTTGGGCTGCTCTGCAGGCAGGTTTGGCTCTCAGTCTGAGCGGCTATGAGATATGGTTGAAACAGCCAGACAGACGTGGCTCCAATTCCCCTCCCTGCCACCTCCCAGCTGTGTGACCTGGGCAAGCATCTTCACCTCTCTGTGCCTGTTTTCTTCTCTGTAAAATGACACAGCTGCGTCGTGCAGCCACTGGAAGGACTGGAAGGAATATGCCATAAAGAACTGACCGGGGGTGCCTGGCACATATGAGGCACTTAGGAAACGGTAGTGACTGTTATGGGCTGGGCTGGTGAAGGGCTTTGCAGCCCGGGCCAGCCCTCAGGCCAGGCCAGACGTGCAGCAAGCAGCTGGGCTCTTCGTCCATCTTGTGTGCTCTTTTCTTGGTTTCTCTAGACTAACACGGTGTTCTCAGTTCAGATGGTCTTGCAGGGCTTGTTTTTGAAAACCAAATAAAACTTAACCAACTAAAGAAAACCAAGTCCATTTATAACAAAGTCCCACCAGGGCAAACATTTGCAGTCCCCCGCCCCCGAAAGCACTCAGCCACGGGGGGAGGCCTGTGGGGTTTGGAAAGGCTGCGGCTCGTGTCTTTGGAAACCACCGGCGTCCTCGTGTTTGCCCGGGCCTTTCTCTCTGCTGGGAGGTACTTTTCCATCTGTCGTCCTTCTCCCAGCAAAGCCCAAGGAGGTGGGGCGGCTGTCCAGGCACTTGGACCAAGGGTGGACGCTCTGTTCCTTGGGCAGAGGCTGCGAGCTGGTGGCCGTGACCTGCCCCGCCCCTCCCCCCCCCACCATTGGTAAAACACTTGCCACCGGTCCCTCACTTCCACAGCTCGGGAGGCCTCACCTACAAACGCAGATTCACAGCCTCCCTGGGGCCCGAATCTCAGAAAATTCCTGGAGCTGGGGGCGGCACTCCCCTGGATGCACTCACCCAGGATGGCATTGGAGTTGTTTTTTAAAAACAATTTTTTGAGGCAAAATTCACATAACTTAAAACTAACCATTTTCCCAATTCAGTGACACTCGGTGCGTTCTCAGCGCCGGGCAGTGACTACCTCGGCCCACTTCCAGGGCGTCTCCGCCATACCCCAGAAACCCCAAACCCCTCGGCTGCGCTCCCTGTTCCCTCCCCCAGCCCCTGGCAGCTGCTCTTCTACTTTCTGTCTCTCTGGGTTTGCCTCTTCTGGACACTCTGTACAGATGGAGTCACACAACATGTGACTGGCTTCCTTCACTTGGCATGTCCTTGAGGCTCACCCATATGGTAGCATGCCTCAGAACACCATTCCTTTTCTTGGCTGGATAGCATCCCCTCACATGTTTGTATATATGTCGCATGGGTCCACCCCAGGGTCACAGCGCAGCCCCTCGGCAGGGCGGGCCTCGTCTGCCCTCCTGGGCCTCGGCCCCTCCCCCACGGGGCCTCCCCAGCGAGCTCTCTGCAACCCTGTGGGCTGCTCAGATTAGCAGCAAACGGCCTTCCCGGGAGCACAGTCGCAGATGGACAGCTGCCAAGCGATTACTGGCCAGGCCCTGCCCTGGGCTCACCCCCACACACAGGCTCACACACATGTGTATATGCTCACACATGTGTCTGTGGGGAAATGGCAGCACCACCCTGTCCGGCACTTTGCCGCTTCACGTACTGGTTTATCTTGGTGATCATTCCACATGGGTAAAAAGAGCGCTCCATCTTTCCTTGTTCCCTGGGCGCTGTTCCACCATGGGGCTGTGCCTTACCTAATGAGTGAGGCCTCCAGGCCCCTCAGGTGGGGGCCGGCCCTGCCAGCACCCCCACACCCAGCCTGGCCAAGCCCCAGCCCCATGCTGGCCTGGAAAGCGAGGTCAAAGATGTCCTGTCTGTTTTCCTGGCTCCAAATTTCCCAGGGCCACCACCCTGTGTGCCTGTTTTTCTAACATCTGACACAGCATTTGTACACTGTAGACATGGTATAGATGCTTGTTAACAGATCAATGAAAAAATGAAAGGCTACTTTTTACTCATCGTTTAAGGCCTGGCTCGACACACCTCCTCTAGGGAGCCTTCCCTGATCACCCCAGGTAGGGTTAGGCCCCTTCTCTGAGCCCATAGGTCCTGTACTCTCATCACAGCACTTAAGCCCACTGGGTAGGATTGGCAGGCGCTGTGTCAGCAGCCACCACACCAGCCTCTGTTCCTCGTGGTATCTGCAGGAGCTGGTGATGCACCAGCACAGAGTGGTGAACGGGCAGCTAGGGTGTGCCTGGCACACAGCGAGGGAGAAAACAGATGACCAACGTCTTCGCTGTTGTCACCAACACCACAGCTAAAGCATACCTGATGGTTTCAGGTTCCGCTGAGCCCTGCAAGGTGGGGAGGTAGATGTAATCACGCCCATTTTATAGGTGAGGAAGCTGAGGCTCTGAGAGATTCAGCACCTTACCCGAGACCACACAGTTCCTAAATGGGGGAGGTGGCTGCTCCCAGGCTGACCCCACCTCTCCAGCTCTTCCCATCCTGAATCTCGCTCCCCCTCTCCCATCAGGGCTGGAGGTGGACGTGCTCTGAATCTCAGGGAGTAGGATGAGATTCAGGGGAAGGCTGGGGTGAGGAGAAAGAGGTAACCCCCTGGCGGAGTTCCATTTGAACCCACACTGTGCAGGCACCATGGCTGGGGGCCAACCAAGGCTCTTGGACGGTGGGAGGAAAGAGGCAGGAGGAAGAGGCTCCCCCCGGCCCCCCCACACCAATGAAAGCATATTTTGCCTTTGCCCAGCTTCCCCTCCCTGCCTTCCAGAGTTCTGTTTTCTCCAGATGGTTCCTCGTCTTGGGCAGAGTTGGGGAAACAGGTGGGTGGCAACAGCACCTACAGGCAGCAGAGCACAAGGGAGGGAGCTCCCCCCATTGTGAGAATCTGGATTCTAGATGCTGCCAGAAGACAAGCAAAGCTGGAGAGAGGAAGCTCATTTTCATAACAAAAGCAAAGTTGAAATGAAAACCGGATTTTGTGATTTTGCCGGGAGGTGTGGGGTAAGGGGTTGGGAGTCAGAGCAGGAACTAGGAGAAGCCGGGAGGAGAGGAAGCAGGATTCTGAGAAACGTAAGTGTGGACTGAGGAGCTGATCCCTTTCAGTGTTTTAGAGGCATGTGAGGCAAAGCCCACATTGCTTGCTCTCCCTTCCTGGGGGCTGGGCTGCACACGGGGCTCTCGGAACCCTGGCTCACGTCAGGGCTGACACGAAGTCCGTCTCACCGCAGCTTAGCGGCTGGGCCGCCATCACCTCGCATCCACGGTGAGGGAACCGAGGCACAGAGAGGCCGTGAGAGTCGCCAAGGTCCCAGAGCCAGGCAGGGGCCGAGCCAGGACAATCCTGTGTTTTCCTGCCTGCAGACTCCAGCCTCTTTTCTCTGTCCAGCCTGCCCCTGGGGAAGGGTCCTGTGACACTAACTCGTCTCTTTTTCGGAGTTTAACATTTTGGGTCAAATCTGAGTGAGGTTTGCAGTTTCCTCGGTGTGTCCTGACCTCAGGGCACCGCTGTGTGGTCACTGGCCAGAGTCCTCTGCTGGCTGTGAATGGCCCCTGGCCAGGCTGCTGTGGGCACGATTCAGTGGAAACTCAGGTAACTGAGTGAAAACCTCTCATTTACCTTTTGTGGTCAGAGCACACAGGACAATGACGGATGTCGTGTGTGACAATGCCCGCTGTTGACATCAATGGGGGATGGGCACCGCCAGCCTGTTGGTGGAAACTTAAATCTGCACAGCTTTCTGGAGAGAGGTCCAGCACTATGAGTCACATGTCCTAAAAACGCAGAGCCTTTGACTGGGCAGCCCCGCCTCCAGGATCGGCGAGGAGGAAACAGCCCTGCTCAGCACAGTCTCTCGTTCCCTCCGCGCCTGGCCTCGGCCCGGCTGCCAGGTGGCCAGCGGAGCTCAGGTCTGATTGGTTCACTAGAGCGATTGTTCTTCCCTGATCTGATTTTGCTTCCCCCTAGATGAAAGAGCATTTTGGCTATTTAAAAAAAAATAACATCTAATTATGCATACAAATTTCCGTTTATTCTACAGTGTGGCTTCCAACTCCAAAGCCACAGGATTTTCAACCTGCAGGGGACCTTAGGGCTTTTCCACCCAACATTTCCCAAAGTGTGTCCCACAGGAGGTCAAAGGGCAGGTGGGACCGGTGCTTTCGTGACTGAATGAGCTTGGGAAACAGAACACGCTCTGCCCTGCAGGACCTCTCAGGGCCTTTGCCGTGTGGAGGGCGGGGCACGTGTCCCCAGGCCGATGGCAGCTGCCGTGTCCCGGCACTGTGTTTGGCCCGTGTTCATCTCCTGGGGCTGCCATCACAGCTCATCGCAAACCGGGTGGCGTAACATAGGAGGCACATGTTCTCTCACAGCCCCGGGGGCCAGAAGTCCAAACTCAGGGTGTCCAAACTCAGGGTGTCCGCCGGCTGCCCTCCACCGGAAGACTCCAGGGGACTCTGCCTCTTCCAGGTCCTGGGGCCCCAGGGTCCCGTGGCTGTGGCCACATCGCTGCAGCCTCTGGCCCTGCCTGCACACGCTTGTTGTCCCTTTGTGTCCGTGTGTTTCGCTGTGTCCACATTTCCCTCTTCTTACAAGTCTTTGGATGAGGGCCCACCCTGCTCTCCTATGACCTCACTATGTTACCTCTGCAAAGACCTCTTTCCAAAGATGGTCACACTTCCAAGTTCCACGGATGTGAATTGGGGGACACCATTCACCCCAGGATAAATGGAAAGACTTCAGAGGCTCCTGAGCAGGGAGGCACAGGAGCCGCAAGATTTCATTTCCCAAGGGTCCCTCCGCTCGCTGCACTGGGACCGACTACAGGGGTGGGTGCGGGTTCACGAGGCAGCTGTGGGGAGGCCACTGCACGGCCCGGATGAGAGGCAGCAGTGGCTTGGACCAGGTGGCCGCTGTGGGGGCGGGAGACGTGCTGGACTTTGAAGGCGGGAGTAACAGACAACCCAGCATCTGGACACGAGATGCAAGAAAACAAGGCTTCCAGGTGCCTTCTTCTGGTGTTCAGCCCGAGAAACGGAACCGCGGAGGTGTCATCAGTGGGGAGAGCCCAGCAGGTCCCAGACATGCTTTCAGGAAGCGAGCGTGCTGTGCACTGGGAGGGAGGGACTACCCTCTAGTGTACCTTGGACCTAAACACAGAGCTGACCCTGTCACACCCCTGTCACAGTGCTCTTGTGTTTCCAGAAGAGAGTCCTCGACACCCTCTGTACGCTTGGCCTCAGCCCTCAGGGGTCCCCTACTCCATTCACAACCCACTTCCCAGGCACCATATGCCACTCCTGCCTGCCCATCCACATGGGAGGCGGTCAGTACTGGGACCTCAGCGAGTCACTCTTCCCCTCGGCTTCAGTGTCCCCTTCTGAAATGTGGGATTCCAGACTCCATGGGGATGCTGCCAGCGGGGGCCCTCTGGACTCCTGCGGCTCTGGAAAGGTGACCCTGCCCCATGGGGCCTTCCCAGCAGCTTGGATGTGTCTGGGGTGATCTGGGGAGGGACAGGATGGATGTACCACCCTGACCCCAGCCTGGGAGAGGACACCGCCTTGGGTACTGCGGCAAAGGGTCTGCACAGTGCAGGAGGGGCCCCTGGGTGGAGTCAGTCCTGAAGCCACAGGCTCAGGCCTGGAGCTCGTTGGCTTCGACAGGGCTGAGGGCAGTTCATGCTCGTGAGGCCAAGCCGTGTGGCCAGGCTGGAGTGGCTCGCCAGTCCGCGGCACCGCCGTCACACCTCGAGCCCTCCGCAAAGCAGCTTACAGAGCCACAGCCGACTGTGCTAATCTGAGCTTTGAAATCTCTCGTGGGCCTCTCCCTTTTGCTGGGAAGTCAGGGGACTTGGCCCAACATCTGGGCAAAAGAAGGCTGCTTTGCTGCCACGGAGGCGGCTGAGCTGCTGAGGATTTGTGTCTCGGTCTTCCCATCCATAAATGGAACAGCAGTGGCCACCATTCCTTTATAAAAGAACAGCTTGTCCCAGTGACAAAGGATGGGCACAAGCTATGAATAAGGGCAGTTCTTGAACTTGGATGTTTCGCTTGGAGGCTTATCTGCTGGTTTCTCGCGTTTGTTCAAAGCGCTGACTACTGGGAAGGGTGACGGCAGTCCGAGGGGGTATGAGTGCCTGGGGCTGCCACAACCAGGCACCCCCCCCCCCAACCTGGGGTTAAGACAGCAGGGACTTAGAGTCCTGGAGGGCAAAGTCCAAGGTCGAGTTGTGGGCAGGGCCATGTGCACCCTGAGGGCAGGAAGGGAGGACCCTGTCTTCCGGTCCCAGCTCCTGCAGTGGCCAGCAACCTTCGGAGTTCCTGTGCTTGTGGGCACAGTGCTCCAGCCCCTGCGCCCATCGCCGCACAGACCCCTACGTGTCCACGTGTAAACTCCGTTCTCATCAGGACAGGAGTCACTGAATTCAGGGCCACCCTAATCCCACGTGACCTTGTTCAAGTTACTTTCATCTGCAAAGACCCTAGTTCACAGCAAGGGCACTTTCGTAGGTTTCGGGTTAGGACTTGAACATATCTTTCTCTTTTTTTTTTTTTTGATTTATTGATTTAAGAGAAAGGAAAAAAGGGAAGGAGGGTTGGAGAGGAGGAGAGAGACAGAGAGACAGACAGACATCGATTTGTTGTTCCGCTTATTTCTGCATTCATTTGTTGCTTCTTGCACGTGCCCTGACGGGAGACTGAACCTGCAAACTTGGTGAATCGGGACGACGCTCCAACCAACTGAGCTACTGGTCAGGGCCTGTTCCTTCTGGCATTTTTTTTTTGCATGGGGAAGGACCACCAGGGACAGCTGGACCCACCGTCCCTCACAGCTGTAGGTTCCATATGCTTCCTTTCCAAGGAACAGCCGGCCTGAGGTCAGCCAGCTGCCCTCTGGCAAAGCCAGGCCGGACGCAGGCCTCCAGGCCAGGGCTGGGCCATGACCCCAGGTTCCTTCTAGGGAGGGAGCTCAGAGTCTCAACCCAGTCCAGGAACCAGGCCCAGCCAAAGAGGAGGAGTGAGTGCAGAATCCACGGCAGAGAGGATCTCGTGCCTTGGCCATTGGATGGCAGGAGAGCCTGGCGTTGGTGTGAGGGCCCCTGCGTGACCTGTCAGGCTGTGCGTGCAGAACCACAGCCAGCAGCCCAGGCAGTCCTCCAGGTGGGGACCAGAGTCAGCTCACTGGCTCCCTGCAGGCTGGCACTGCAGGGGGACTTGAGAACACAGCCAACTGAAACAACGTACCTCTTCACCAGAGGTGCGGTGATGAGCCTGCGGTCACACGGCAATCGGTCAGGGCCGAGGCGAGGGGCCGGGCCCTGTATCCAGGCTCTGCCGATGACAGCCTCGTGGCCTTTCCCCACCAAGATGGCATCCATTGGCGGCGGGGGGGTGGTTCAGCCCTCGGGAACCCAGGGCTGATTTCATAATGGTTTTATGGTGGCAGCTGGGAAGAAAGTACCACCCACCTCGCAGCCAGGGACACCTGGTGTTTGGGAAACGGGGTGACAGCAATAGCATTGTAAACACCTGCCACGCACTGCAGGCCCACTCACATCCATCCGCCTTGCCCGGGAGCAGTTGCACGCCATCTTACCTGAGGACTGCCGACTCAGGGCAGCCTGGACTCGGCCGGGCTCCCATCCGTGTGCAGGGCCTCGTGGTCGTCGGTGCCGCTCGCTGAGCCTGCTTCCTTGTCTGTAAAATGGAATCACAAGCTCACTGTCACAGTGGTCATGAGAATTAGGGGTTCCATCCCAGGAATGCGCATACAGCAGGTGCTCAAGAAAGGTGAGGTACTGATTTTTTATTGCTGCTGAAATGAATTTCCACCAGTTCAGCAGCTTTGGTGACGCTCATTTATTATCTTATAGTCTGGAGGTCCCAAGTCCAACACAGGTCTCACCGGGCTGAACCACGGGGTGGGCAGGGCTGCCTGCCTTCCGGAGGCTCCAGGGGATGATCCATTCCTTGCCCTTCCCAGCTTCTAGCGACAGCCCCGATTTCTGGGCTCGTGGCCCCTTCCTCCATCTGCAGAGCAAGCCCCACCGCATCTCCCCAGTCCTTCCCATTGTCACGTCTTTCTCTGACCACGGCTGGGAAAGGGTCTCCGATTTGAAGGACTCCTGTGATGACATGGGCCCCCCCCGGATGACCCAGGATCATCTCCATGTCACAAGGTCCTTAATTCGGCCCCATCTGCAGAGTCCCTTCTGCCGTGCCAGGTCACGTGCGCCCGAGTCCTGGGTGTTGGGGCGAGAACGTCTGTGGGAAGCGTTATCCTGCCGACCACAGGTGAGCTGAGCTGGGAGAGGCTTCCTCTGAAACCAGCTCATTCAAGGGCCATCTCCCATCCTTCTGCTGTTTCTGACTCTTCTCAAAGAGGCACTGTCTAGCCGAGGAGATGGGGCCAGGATGCCAAACCTTTGCTTCAAAATAAATCCTACTAGGAAATTTCCACGGGATCAGGCCCTTTTCTTCCCCCACAAGCCTGCCTGAAACCCCCAACCAAACGGGCCTTCTTGTAGCAAGGCCGTCAGACTGCACGCTCTCCTGAGAACAGGGTTCTTGTTTGGTGTTTGTTTTTCCCTGTCAAATGACACAGCACCAGGATATTGTCACGAAGGCAAAGTGAGCCTGGCGTGGGACGTCATCTTCATCTTAGGCAAGGGTTTTACAGCTCTCGTCCTCAGAGGGCCTGATCTGTCACACCACCCCGGCTTAAATCCCTCAGGGGTTCCTGCCCCCACCCCGGTGCCCTCACAGAGAGCTCGACTCCATCACAAGTGCAGCGTGTGGACAGGGCTCACACGCCATGCCCGCACTGAGGCAGGCATGGAACCTGCTTGCCTAACACCCCGTGTCTTTGACTTTGCTTTGTCCATTAAGTCACTGGTCACGAATGCGCTTGGCGTGGGGGGATTCTGCACGCAAGAAACGCGTCTGTTTTGGATTTCAACCAGGTTCACAAGGACAGATGTGATCTTGTGGATTCTCCCAATAAGTCTGGCATTCCCACTTTCCTGAGAAGGAAGCCGGGTGGGGCTGGGGAGCTGGTCACGGCCGTTCAGCTGACAAGTGACAGGGCTGGGGTGTGAGGGTGAGTTGTTCCGCTTTACGGTGGCGACACTGTTCTCTGCTGTGACACTGGGACGGAGTAAGGAGCACATGTGGTCTCTGTCCCGGGTCCTGGCACAAGGGCTCCTAAAGCCTGTAATTTCCTGGTAGGGGGAGAGGATCACGCTTTTTTGGTTATTCCTAGCAAGTCTCTTTAAGCACACCTGAGTTTATGCTAATGAGGTGGCTTGGGTGGCCCCTAGATAGCTTTGGAGAGGGGCTGGAGATTGAGGTCATCACCAATGACCAATGATTTAATCAATCGGCCTATGTAATGGAACCTCCATAGAAAACCTTAAATGAAAGAGTTCAGAGTTTCTGGGTGGGTGACCGTGCTATGACCTGGGAGGCTGGCGCGCCCCAAACTCCACAGGGACAGCGACTTCACTCTCAGCATCTTCCAGGCCTCGCCCTGTGTACCTCTTCATCTGTATCTTTTATAACAGACCAGTGAATGTAAGCAAAGCTGTTAGAGCAAATGGTTGAACCTGAGGAGGTGCTGAGGAAGGAGCCCTTGATTTACAGCCTCGTTAGAAGTGTGGGTAACCCAGGGGACCACTATTTATGACTGGTGCCCGAAGTGGTGACCATCCTGAGCCCTTAACCTGCAGGGTCTGTGCTCACTCAGAATGAATTAAATTATAGGACACTGAGCTGTGTCCACAGGGAACTAGAGTGTGGCGTGGTGTGCAACCCCACACAGTGGGTGTCAGAAGTGTCATGAGTGAAAACCAGATCTTCATAGCATCTATCTTTATTCATGTATTAATTCACTCGATGTTTTATTAGTTCACTAAGTCAACTTTGTGCTGGAGATAAAGTGATGGGCAGGAAAGGCCTGCTCCCTGCCCTTCCTGGATGTGCGGGAAGGGAGGCACAGCCCCCATATCCACGGCTCTCAGCCCCACCCCACTCACAACCAGGGTCACTGTGGAATCAAACCAAAGAGCAGAGACTCTCACTCACTTGGTGTGGAGGAGGCCCATCACCCTGATAAGTGAAAAAATTTCCTTTTAATTTAGGTATGTAGCCGGCTGAATAATGGCCCCCGAAGATATCAGCACCTAATCCCTGGAACCTATACATATTACCTTATATGGCAAAGACTTTGCAGATGTGACTGAGGACCTGGAGATGGGAACACCATCCCGCATTACCTGCTGGGCCTGAAATGCAGGCACACGCATCTTTCTAAGGAGGGCAGAGGCAGCTCTGACCCCCAGAGGGGAAGGCAGTGCGGCCTCAGAGGCAGCGAGAGGGGTGACATGGCCTTACATCAAGAAACGCTGGGGGCTCCGGAAGCTGGACGAGGAGGAAGATTCTGCCCTAGAGCAGGAACTTGCCCTCACACTTCTGGCCTTTACAACTGTGAGAGCATACATTTCTGTTCTTTTAAACCAGCAAGTCCACGGCAATCTATTACAGCAGTCACGGGGAACTAAGGCAAGGAATAACCTGCGTACAGTCACACGTGCAAACGCTAAGTGCACGGCTGGGTGAGTTGTGGTGCGTGTGCCCGTGTGCCGCCCCATAGATCAAGCTAAAAAGTCCCACACCCAGGTTTCTAGTCATTCCCTGCCCCAGAGTGCACCTCTTCGCCAGCCTCTATTGTGCCAGGCTCCTCTGGCCAGTCCCAGGACCCACAGACATGCAGCCACCCACACGCACGCTCGTGTGAGCTTCCTTCGCTCGAGTTAGTATCTGTGAGACTCAGGCATGCTGTTTTTCTGTTCTTTGGTGGTGAGTGTTATCCCACCAGACAATATGTTGTCATTTGCTCATCTGTCCCCCTACTGATGGACCACTGGGCTGTTCCAGTTAGTAGCTATCACTAATAAAGCTGATAGGAGCACTGTCCTGTAGTCCTTTGTGCACACATGTGCTCGTTTATTTCAGGCAAAGACCTAGGGGAGGACTGGTGGGTCCAGATTGGTAAGTTTCTGTAGCTTTCCAGGCGATTCAAATGTGTAATCAGGTGTGAGAAACACTGATCTCAGCCAATGGTTCTCACCTGGGGATGATTTTGCCCTCCAGTGGATATTTGGCAAAGCCTGGCGACACTTCTGGTTGTCACAGTTCCGAGTGGGGCTAACTAACAGTATCTGATGTGCAGAGGTCAGGATGCCGCAGAACACCCTGCAGTACAGAGGGCAGCCCCCACCCCTGCCCACACACCACGGAGGGTCATCCAGCCCCAGCGGTCAAAAGGACTGAGGTTGAGAAACCCTACCGTACGCCAATAACCCGTATGCATAAATAACGTGATTTACCCACCTGCACACAGGTTAGAGCTCACAGAGCCTGGCCCCTGCTGTGAGGTGGGATGTGCTGATGGGGGTGAGGGTCAGCGGTCTGGCCACTCTTGGCGAGCCCCGGAGAGAGAGGGCAGGCTGCTCTGCTAAGCATGTGGAGAGGCTTTTCTCGAGTCAACCTCCTCTGTGGGCCTTCAGCTAAAGCTCTGAGGCAACCTCAGGCTCCAAGCGCGCACGGCGTGGGCGTCTGACGCCGTTCCGACTCAGCAGTCCTCTCTTCCTGGGCCTATTGGCTCCGGGGACACAGAAAGCCCCCAGTAGGTGGGAATCGTGTCTTATCCATCCCTGCAGGTGTTTGCTGAATGAATGGATGGATGGGCTTCAAAGCCAGTCCTCCTGTTCCAGGCACAGGGAACGCTGAAATCGGATTGTCGCTGAGACCTTCAGTGCGTGAGAACGACGTTCCAAGTGCTATCAACGAACTCTACCTGCTACGGTGTATTTAATGGCCTCGCCCAGGCAAGCCCGTGGGGTCTGCGTGTGGGGAGATTGGCTGGCGGTTCACCACACCCACTTCCTCTTCCTCCTAGGCACACAGCTGGACTACACTTCCCAGCATTCCTTGCAGTCAGGTGTGTGGGCATATGACTGAATTCTGGCCAATGGAATGTGCTTCTCTTAAAAGCCTCCCACTTCTGCTCCCTCCTGCTCTGTCCTTACCCACCAAATGGAAGCAAAGGGCTCCTGGGGGTTGGCTGAGCCACAGGCAGCAAAAACCTGGTCCCTAATTTGCGCCCTAAACAAGCCACACACGTAACATTTGCTTTGCACTATTCAGTGGAAAACAAACTTTGATTGAGTGACTGAAAAGTGGAGATTTGTTTGTTACAGCAGCTACTATGTCCTTAACTAGTACACCATGTTTCTGCGAACTGGGGGATGGGACTTTAACTCCACCCCAAATAAGAAGTGAGTCCTCCCCTCAAAAAGAACTTAAAATGCAGAATGAGGAAGAGGTTGCTGAGTTTGCAGGGGGTGGGGGAACACAGTTGCCAAAGAGACCACTGAATAGAGTGTGACTGGCCTTGGGCAGGCATTTCTCACCCAGCTCCCTGGGGTTGTCGAAATTCACAGACGGTTTGGATGTGCAAAAGTGAGTGAATCATTCTTTACACTAATTTTTAAATTACAACATTTAATTTATTAATTTACATAGCCACATTTAAAATCACATTAGATATTTCTTTCCAAATATAGCTGATTTCTACTGTCACGTTTCACAAAATCATTCTATCCAAACCGTCCTCTGGGCCTGTACCCGGGCTTTGCCACCCCGAGAGCTGAGAGCCACACTGTGTTCTGTCGATTGTATTCCGTTATCTGAGCTGTGGAGCTTTGAATGCAGCTGTTATTTTGATCGCTCCCAGCTTGGCTGTTCTGTGATCCTCGATCAGGGTCACCGTACTCTTTATGATGGTGACCTCCTCCCCACTCTGCGTGAGACTGCCATCTGTCCCCTCAGCCATACTGCACATTCCCCGGTAGGACACCCAAGCCATGGGAAGCAGGGGTGTTCTCCAACCTGGCGGGCAGTGGAGTCCTGGGCCTCTTTGCCTCCAGGTCCCCTCTTGGCTCTTCCCCTTCTCTGCATATCATTGGGCTGACTCCCAAAAGCTGCATTTCTCAGGTGCTTGGGTCAACTGGATGAGGCCAATAGGAGACAAAGGGGAGAAGCTGGGTTCTCCCTACCTACTTCTGGCTACATTTCAGGCGGCTGCTTGTCCTCCATGGCTCTCCTTTTTCTGGCTATGCCTCTATGTTCGAGCTTCTTCCCCTAACCTGGCCCCTGCAATTCCCCTCCTGTTCCTTTAGCTCCAGAATGACAGACAGCTTCCTGTAGTAGCTGAGCTCAAGAGATGACTTCCAGTTCTGTGTGGTTCTCTCATCTGCATCACTAATGCCCCACGTTCAATTTCCTCTGTAGAAATGCTCAGAGGGGTGTCTGTTTCCTGGGGTCTGCAGTGAGGTTCTCTGCCCTGGGCCATTTTTCCCAGCCCTCTTGGGGGAGTGGGGACAGACCGCCCAGGGCTCCATCTCTCCACCTGGAGGCCTGCAGCCAGCCCCTCATCTCTTCCCCTTGCCCCTCTCTCCAGCTCTTCCTCTCTGCGTGTCTTCCTCCCTCCGCTGCTCCTGTATCTCTCCCTTCTCTGGTTCATGCCAGGATCAATCTCAACATGTGGCTCTTTGTGAGAGAACGCAAATTCCAGGAGCTTTTACTCACACTTGGAAGGCTGGATTCCAAGACCACTGTCTTACCAAGGGCTCAAAAAGCCCTCAAAAAAGTTATTTTGATGCTTGAGACTGAGTATTTACCCCTTTGTGTCTGGTCTCATCCTCTCTCAGTGCTAAGTCGCATTCATGGCCTGGTATGATAGCAGAAGGGGTGCTGGTGGGAGTCCCCCCAAAAGAAAATGACTAAGCTATTTCATAGTATTCTTTCCCTCTAGAGGTAAAGCCCAGCAAGAGATGGCGTATTCATAGGAGCAAAACTTTGTAGGGACAGAAGATGCTGGTGACTGGGAAGGGAAGTGGGGGGTCCTGGGGCAAGAGGAAGATCTGAGACCCTGACCCCTCCTTGGCACTGCCATGCTGGCACGTCACACTTTCTGAAAACGAAGGAGGAGAAACATCTCTCACTCCTAAAGGTGCAGTTCACTGTATCTGAAATGAGAAAGAAAATGAAGAAAAACAGCTGGTGAAAGTCTCCTGTTGGAGGCTGTACTTTGAGGAAGCCCCCAAGCCGTGACTAATAACTCGGGGTGATTTGTGATAAGCATTTGCACTTTCGAGCAGAAACAGGCCACAGGCATGTGAGGGAGGGTCCAGGCAGCCGCCACCAGATCCCCTCCGTCTGGCGGTTGGGGTTTATCTGCCACCAGCAATGTCAAGGGTTGGGTTGCGGTCATTCTGTCTCCTCTCACTGGCTGTCTGAACCGTTAACTGCACACACTCATCTGGGGTCTGAGGTCAAAGGCCCCTCCAGGAGGGTTAAGGGGAGACTATCAGGATCCCTCCCCTTCCTTGCTCAGTGTCTGAAGTCAGATCCAAACCAGGCACCCCTTGGAGAAAGCCCAGGCCAAGCCAGCGCTTTTGATATTTGGATCAGCTCCACCCAGCACTGGCCTGTCCTCTGCTGTCTCCTGGAGAGTGTGGCTTGGGAGCATACCACCTGGGAGGCTGGGCCCTAGGACGTGTGTCCTCCAGCACCAGTGGGGTAAGCAGTCTCAGAAGGACTGTATCTACAGGCACTGCAAGGAGCGCTTAGAGCCAAGCCCACGACAGGTCCTGGTGGGAGCTCCTACAGCCTGGAGCTGCCCATGAGACATGAAGGTGCCATTCTTCACTCAGCCACCAGAGGGCACTGCCCAACACCACATCAGCACTCCCCTTGTGAAAAACCTTCCGTGGCTCCCACTGGCTCTTAGGATAAGGACAGATTCATAAACCTGGATTACGAGGCCATGAACGATCTGACCTTTCCAGCTTCATCTTATTCTCCATGCTCTCTGCTCCAGTAACGATGGCTTTCTCACAGTTCCTAGAAAACATGGCCCTTCCAGGGGCCACAGGGCTTTTGCAACCTCTCCACCCACTTCTAAAAGCCTAGTCCACTCATCACTCATTCACCAAGAGAACTGGTCATCCTTTAGGTTTTACCTTAAACATCAGCCCAGTCCCAAAGGGAGGCCTCCCACACACACCAGACGAGTTTACGTCTCCTTCGCTGCACATGCGCGGATGCAGTTGAATCATTATCTCTGTCACCCGCGGTCTCCCCAGCTAGACCATCAGTGCTGCCTGGCCCAGCCTGTTTGCTGCTGACTCCCCAGGCCCACACAATGCCCACAGTGTGTCCACGGCCTCTACCTGGCTACCTGTTGCAGATGTTAGTGCCAGTCGTCACATACTTCCGGATCTCACTGCCTGGGCGGTTGGCAGTGTTGCACTTCCTGCCCCTTGTGGGGGGACATGGCAGTCCTCCGGCATATAGCCAGCCAACAAGTTGTGAGCCGGAGAGGTGCCACTGCCCAAGAAGGAGCTTCTCATTGCCGTGGACACCTGCTGGCAGGGTACCTGGCAACAGCCGAGGTGGCAGCTGCTCCTTTAGCTGGGCTTCCTGAGTGTCCACAAGTTGGCTTACAAATTTTGTGTCAGTGTCCCACAGGCCGTGTCACAGCCTAGCACCAGCATCGGAACTCAGAGCATGGGTGCAGAAAGCTGGGAACAACATCGAAGAGCTGTGCAGAGGGGCTGAAGGGGGTGACGGATCAGAGGTGGGAGTCGGAAGTAGCCGAGGGCACTTTCCTCTTTTTCCGTGGAGACTGAGGAACACATGCAGCCCAGACTCCTCCCCACTCCCCGAGGGCGGGCAGGCTGCCGCTTGGTTCCGATGACCTCTCGTACTTGATGAAATACGGTAACTGTGAAGTGGGTTTAAGAACCTGTGTGGCTTTAGCCGCCTGTGCTCTTGGTGACACAGGAAACACAGGGGCCTCAATCACAGAGTCCAGAAGTGATTTGGGAGAGCTAGTCTCTGCACGTGATGTTTGTGATGTTGTGTAACCCATTTTTTCACTTATACATTCTTTTTTGTGTATGCTCAAGAGTGTTATACAATAATAATCTATGTAGAAATGAGGCAAAAAGAGCTCTTTTGGTAAGTATCAAATAAAAACTAAAGGATAGGCAAGCACCATGTCCTGGGGGCGGTGGATTTGTGCTTCCTTTCTCAGTGGTACAGGCTGGCTGAGTGCCTGGCTATAGGGGCGTCCTACACTCAAGGAAGCTCCCCTGTACCTGGGCACTGTCTAAATGCCCAAAGAGCAACATTCCCATTTCTCAGGCGAGGAAATCGAGGCTTTGGAAGATTCGCGAAGGTGCCCCAAGCCATGGTATGAATGAAAAGCAGAGCAGAGTTAAAACAGCCTCCCTGTCCCCCAGTCTCTGCCCTTAACCCCCACCCACCCCTCTTTGCCCTCATGGATTCCCTACTTCCCCCAGGCTCCTCCCAAGTGGGGCTCTCCTGGCAGCTACACCTCACACAAAGCGTGTTGCTCGGAGGGCACTTTGGTAACAACTCACCGGCTCATCCCTAACACTCCGACGCCCACCTGGAGCACAGGGTTGATGCTGCTGTGAGCAGGGCTTGTTCTGAAGCAGTTTGTTCTGGGGGACCACCTGGGGACATGGTCCACCCAGGCCACAGCTCACCACCTAAGCTTAGAACCCAGTCCCGCCACTTACAACCTAGGGGACCCACCACTTTCTCCTCACAGGGAAGCATAGCAAGCATACACACACGCACACGTATGCACACACACAGACACACCTGCATGGACATTCCCAGCACCCAGAACAGTGCGTGGCTCACAGTCAGTACCAGTAAATATCTATTTAGTAAATGAATGAATTACTAAACCAATCATGTGCTCGCTATGCTAAGTGTAGCAGCCAAACCCCAAAACACAGTCTTAGGTCAGAACCTCCCACAGCACCCCCAGGTGAGGACTCATGGACATGGATACGGAAATGCCCCTGGGGCGCAGGCCTAGAGCAGGGGAGCAGGGCAGAACAGGTGAAGCCAGCAAGCGTGTGGTCTCGGGCCCCGTCCCGGCCTCAGCCAGAGCCTGCGCTATCTGCAACAGGCATGACGCACGCGGTGCACACGTCAGCACTTTGGGAGGGAAAACTGTTGTAACACGTCTGCTCAGAGCATGGAATGAAAGGGGAGGGAAGAGGGAACTCCTTGGCTGCCTCGCTCAGCATCGGGCAAGAGCCCGGGAACCTCAGTTTCCCTCTCTATAAATGTGTGACGACCCAGGGGCCTGGCCTGCTAGGCCTGCCGTGAGCTTCAAGTAGCTGAGAGGCCACTTGTCAGCCGTTGTCATCAGTACACACCCGGCACGCAAGGCTGCTGTGGCAGGGCCTTCGCTCTGGTTGGTCTGGGGGCCCGTCCATGGTGTTAAACTGCGCTCCTTTCCGACCGAGATGAGATGGAACTAAGGTGTGATCCAGACATGGTACAGCCTCTGGCTGAGTCCTCTGCTGCCCAGCCCTGTAGCTGGGCCTCCCCACTCCGCTTCCCATGAATGAGAGGCCAGTGGTGGGCTTCGGGCAGGAATGCCTTACAGGGCCAGGTGGGCCGAAGGCAGCTAAAATGGGCCGGAGCAGGGGGGCATTTAAACACTCACGTAGGATGAAAAGCCAGAGCTGGCCCAGGCCAGGACATAGCTGAGCAAGCATCCAGCAGAAGTGAGCTCTGGACTTTTCGAGCTGGACAATGTCTTTTTAAGTGGAAATGTCAATCAACTTGGAGAGGGAACTCAGTCCTTGGAGAGGTCAAGCCTGTTCCAGGACAACGGCTGTGGGCCATGCACAAGCTGACCCAACTTGGGGACCAATCCCTACATGGCAGTGGGGAGCTGGGGTAGGGGTTCCTCCCTCCCTTCCTTCCTTCCTTCCTTCCTTCCTTCCTTCCTTCCTTCCTTCCTTCCTTCCTTCCTTCCTTCTTATTCTTCTTCTTCTTTCCCTCCCTCCCTCTTTCCTTTCCTCCTTCCCTCTCTCCGGTTTTTTTTCTTTTGCTACATATTTATTAAATGCCTACTGTGTCCCAGATACTCCACTAGGCACTGGAGATGCAGCAGTGAAAAAAAAGGAAAAAAAAATCCTGCCTTTGTGGACCTTACATTTTCATGGGGGAGATAGACAAGAAAATAAATAAGTAGAAATAAGTTTTAAAATGTGCAGAAGAGAACAAATAAGGAAGGAAGGGGAAGGGGCTGCAGGACTCGTAGCTCTGCCTGCCAGGGGAGAAAGGTCTCACCGAGAAGGTGGTAAGGAAGTAAGACCACTGGGGAAGGGCAGTCCAGCCAGAGGCTGCAAAGGGCCTGGGGCAGCGCTGTGCCTGGCGTGTCTGAGGAACACCCAGAAGGCTCACAGTTACCCAGTCCCATTCTCTGGACTGTTGCTGACGCCTCCTCTTTGTCCCACCTGCTTCCAGGTTCTAGCTCTCTAAACCACAGGTGGCAAACAGAAGGCCCATTGGACGAATCCGGCCCTCCACCTTATTTTATCCGGCCTGGCACCTGTTTCTACCTGGCGGCAGTGCTGAGCTCTCACTTAACTGTTAAGGAGCAGTTAGATTTGTACAGTCCTAAAATGACACTCGGCCCTTTGAAGGCGACTGCAAGGCTGATGTGGCCCCCAGTGAAAATGAGTTTGACAGCCCTGCTCTAAACCGTGGATGGGTCACAGTATTTATGTGGTGCCAGATGGATGCTGTGCTCCCTGCTGGGGCGGGGGCGGGGGCGGGGGCGGGGGGAGGACACTCAGGTGGGAAAGCCGACACAGGGTCTGCCCTCAGGGGGGCTACTGTCTAGTCCAGATACTGAACATGGGCAGCTCATGCACTCACCTTGACCAAAAGGCTTGTTTGGGTTGGCCAGCAATAAAGATTTTTTTTAAATTGGTGACTTTTAATTTTGATACAATTTCACACTCACAGAGAAGGCTCAAGACTAGCACACAAAACTCCCATGTGTTCTTTCTGCAGACTCACCAATTGTTTCAGTTTTGCCCCATGTACGGCGCTCGTCACCTGTGCGTTCTCTCTCCACGTAGATTTTGTGCTGGTGTCTTCTCCGCACCCTCTGAGAGGGAGTCACAGCATCAGACCTTGCTGCCCGTAGCACTCCGTGTGCTGGGTGGAGCTTAAATGTCCACGAGGGTGAGCAGATAAAGAGAAGTGGTCTGCCCCCACAATGGGCTATTATTCAGCCTTCAGCCTTAAGAAAGAAGGAAGCCCTGCCGCTGCAACAGCATGGATGGACCTGGAGAACACTGTGCTAAGTAAGCCAGACCTAGAAGGGCGAGTACCCCATCACACCTCTTACGGGATGAATCCCAAACAGCCAAACTCATGGAAGCAGAGAGTCATCGAAGGGCAGAGAGTTTCTGCACCGGAGGTCAAAACTAACACCCATGACTTCCCAGCCATCCTCTTTGGCCTTGGCCACCGTCACCAATGACGTCTTGTGTACCTAACGGTTTTCTAAGAGGATAGCTCTTAGGTTAGGTATTCTTACCACACACACACGTAAATGAAGACAGCGGGAGAAAACTTTCGGAAGTGATGGATGGATGTACTGTGGTGATGGTTTCCCAGGTGCGTACCTGTCTCCCAGCTCCTCCGGTGGAACACACTGAGTGTGGGCCACTTTGGGATGTCAGTCACACCTCAGTAGAGTGGTAGGAAAATGCTTGGGCGTGCAGTTCCCAAGAACAAGGCACCTTCTCTCACCGAAGCACAGTGGAAAGATCAAACTTAGGAAACACTGACACAGTTCTAGGATCTAATTCACTCTAGTTCTAGTCTGTAACCTCATCTAGTTTCTACTCCAAGTTCGTCAACTACCCCAGGAATGTCTGTTATGGCCGTGTTTGTTTCTGCACCTAAAGTCTGGTTCGGGATCATGAAGTGCATTAGTCATGGCTGTTCAGGTTTCTTTCACGGAATAGCTGCTTGGCCTTGTCCTTCCTCGCCCCGTCTCTCGCGATGCCGACCCTTGTTCAGGCGCACGGGCTGGTTATTTGGTGGAACGTCCCTCCTCTGTGTCTGTCTCACAGACGTCGCTTCTGCGTTCTGGATGGAAATGGCACAGAAGCGCTGCTGTCCTTCCGAGTGCATCTTATCCAGAGACACACGACGCGGGCTGGTTTCAATGTGCGTGATGTCAGTTTTTTTAATTTAAAAGTTTATTAGCCCTGGAAAAAAGTAGATTCCTCCAAATCAACTCTTGTTAAGTTTTCCGTAAAACAGTAAGCATACAGAAAATTTCTCTTATGAACAGAAAATCACTATGATTTTTCAACGTCTAACCACAGAAAAATAAAGAAAAAATCACTAGGCTTTGGATCCAGGATATGTTGGTTTTTTTCCTTCTTCTGTAGATGACAGGTAGACGGATTCAGCTGCATCTATGAATGCGTGTCATTGCCCCAAATGTGCAGCGTAAATGCAGACGTGATGCACAAAAGACTCGCAGTCAGTGCGGGAGCAGGCCCACCTGGAGCCCAGGTGAGTCTTATGTGTAGGGTCCCCATGTCACCCCAGTGCCTGCTGAAGTCGTCTGGCAGCCTGCACTCCTTGTTCCAGGCAGGAAATTGTCCTTGTCCCCGGAGAGCAGCCCGTGGTCTGCGGGGACAGCACTCTGAGGAGCCGGAGCTGGTGCCACGGGGGGCAGGGCCGTGCATGGGCGATGGTGGGCGGGGCTGAAGAGGGATGTGGCGGGCATTAGTTTTGATCACTCGATGTGCTTGTGTCTGTCTGTTTTCTCCACTGAAAAGTCACTGTTTTCCCCTTGTCACTAATAAATAATTTGTGGGGAAATACTTTGAGGCCATAAATATCGTGTTCCTCCAAAAAAATCATCACTCGCTAGTTTTCAGCACCCATTGATGATCCAACTCCATCATTCCGAGCATATTTGTTAGCTGGCAAACAGATTAGTTGGCAGATACACAGTTGGCAAAGAGAAGCTTTGTTTCAAAGACAGCGTTCTCTTCTCTCTCATTTATTTATTTATTTGTTCATTTATTTCTGTCAACGTGACCCGAGTGTTTCATGCATGAAAGGATCATTTGCGCTGGCCGGGTGGTTCAGTAGTCGGAGCATCATCCCCTGCACCAAAATGCTGTTTGTTCCCTGTCAGGGCACGCACGGGAGGCAGGCAACCGATCGATGTTTCTCTCTCATGTGGATGTTTCTCTCTCTTCTTCTCTCCCCCCGTGCCCTTCTTCTCTCTCTCAAATCAGTAAACATTAAAAAAAAAAAAGGATCATTCTAGCTGCTGTGAAGGGAATGGGTGGAAGTGGTGGTCGGTGTATTAGCCGGCTATGGCTGTGTCACAGGCCACCCCGACCCTTATTTGTACAGGTTTATTGTCTCTTAGGGTCTCTGAGGACAAGGTATTTGGGAACAGCCCAGGGAGGTGGTTCTGGTTTGGGAGGTCTGGGGGTCAAAATATAGGCCTGGAGGCTTCATTGTAGATAGAGGGCCCATTCCCACAGTTGCCACGTTGGGGCCGGTTGTTGGTGGGAGGCCCCAATCCCTCTTCACAGGTTTCCTGAGTGTCCTCACAGCACGGTGGCTGGCTTCTCCCAGGGTGAGTGGCCCTAGAGAGGGAGAGCAGGCAGAGGCTGTTCTTCCCAGAACATGCTACTGGTTAGAAGCAAGACTTTGCGAGTCTGGCCCAGGCTGGGGGTAGGGAGTTAGCCCGCACCTTTTAAAATAAAGAGGTCAAAGAATATGCAATCATTTGTAGATTCTTCAGAAAGTTAAACACAGAATCGTCTGATGCTCCAGGTATCCCCTGCAGGCACAAACCCAGGGAATCGAAACAGGGACTCACACATGTACTGGGACATGTGTGTTCATGGCAGCACCATTAACAACAGTGAAAACACAGAGTGACCCACGTGTCCACCTACCGCTGAATGGGTAGCCCAAGTGTTTTCTACTTACACGATGGAATAGTATTTGGTCATGAAAGGAACACAGCACCGACACACGCTAGAGCGTGGGTTGACCTTGAAAATCTTGCGCTATGTGAAAGAAGCCAGACACCAAAGGTCACATACTGTGCCACTCCACTTATACGAACTGTCCGGCACAGAAAAATCTGTGGAGACAGAAAGTGGATTGGTGGCTGTCAGGGGCTGGGGGAGGGACATAGGGAGCTTAATGGGTGCAGGGTTTGACTTTGGCGTGGTGGGAATGTTTCAGAACCAGACAGAGGTGGGGTTCGTACAACATGGTGAATGTGCCACATGCCACTGGACTGATCACTTCAAAATGGTTAAGTTCCTGTTATGTGAGTTCACCTCAATACATTATTTAAAAAAAAAGCAAAAAGCACCACAGTGGGGAGACTGGACTCTGAGAGGCCAGCTGGAGCTGCCTCTGTGGATGGGAGAAGGGATGTGGGCAGGGGTGGGGCTGGAGAGGAGCTGAAGTTGTGCAGGGGCAGTTCAGACGTCCGGCGCCACCTGAATGCTGGGGTCAGCAGGAGAGGAAAGGACAGAGATGCCCCGGCTCTGGAGGATGGATGGGCGGTGAGACTCCTTGGGGCCTGGAACAACAAGGCTCCCAGAAGCTTCTGGAAGAAGAGCCAGAAGCTGTTTGTGTGTGGGGTTTGTGGTGCTGGGGAGCCTCCCGGGGCTGCTCTCGTGAGCATCTTCCACAGATGAGTCACAGGGAGGGCGTGCCAACAACATGCATTTGGAAAAAACGGCCACGCGTCTGTTGTCTGAAACTACCCCTGCCCACCGTGTCCCTGGAGCTGAGCCCCAGTGCCAGATGGCTGGTGCTCTAGCCGGCCTGGCATAGACTGGTGAATGCATCTGTGCGGGGGGTGGGGTGGGGGCTCTTGAGGGACATGGGGGCAGCGCCCGTGTCACAGGCATGCCCTGAAGTCCCTGTACTTGCTCAGACTGAAGGGCACCGTCCCTCCAGTTGGCGGGATTTGCCTCTGTCCTTTCTCTTCTGGGGCTGGAATCTGGCCGCTTGTGAGTCAGGCAGGGCCCATCCCTGCTCTGGAAACATCCAGAAGTTAGAGAGACTGGTGGGGTCAGAGTTTAGCCTGGGTGGTATTCATTATTATGCAGACCTCTGTTTAAGAAGGTGAGGGAGCAGACAACAGTGACCACTGTGGCACATTTTGAGGGACATCACAGGGTTATGAACTTGGGCTTGGGGTCAGATGGACTTGGCTACCTGTGCTGCTCACTAGCACCAGACCTCCCCTGGCCTCGCCTTCCCCTTTTGCAGATCAGGGCGCGTGGTCCCTGCCCGAGGCATGCTGGGCTCCGTGCACTTGGCCGCAGTGGTTACTGGTGACGATCTCTCCGTTACTGGGAGGTGTTGGGTGTCAGCTGAGCTCTGCCTAACTGTCCCCACCACCGCCTGGGGCATTGACGGTTCTCCACATTCTATTAGAGGAAGGAAGAGAGGTCCAGTTCAGGGGTATTTAGGGGGTCGGTCACCTCTGCCTGATTTCAAAACTCATGTGCTTTTCTCTACTTCATGAGCCCCTCATGACCCACACGCATGCTGCTGGGGGATCCATTTTAGAACGCTCCCTCTTGAACAGCCCCAGGGGTTGGGAACCTGAGGAGCTAAGCCTCAGCTATGAGCATGGCTCCCACACGAGCTCCAGTGGAACTGGGGCGGCCACGGAATCAGATTTCCCTGTTTGCTTCAGAACCTTCAAGGTCACGGAAAAGCCACGTATCGGGGAAGGGGATGGGGCAGAGCAGGCCCATGGGCTAACTGCATCCAGATAACTGAGGGAGAGGTGAAGAGCCATCTGCGTGCCCAGGTGTGGGCAGGGAAGGTAGGCAGGCTTCTCCCTGGGCTGGTAAGGGCAGTGGGCAGTGGGCAGCGGGCAGCAGGGCCTGAGGGTGGAGAGTAGATCTGGACTTGGGGCAGCAGCCATCAGACAAGCCTCCAAGGCCGGCGTTCTCAGTCTGGGAAGGGCCCACATCAGGAGCCCTGGGGGGCTGCCATATGGACAGCAGGTGAGCTGGGTGGGCATCCCTGGCCTTCTCATACACACACATGACCTCACGAGGGGGAGGCGGGGAAGTTTATCCTGCTGTTTGTAAATCTCAGAGAGCCAAACAAATAGTCCCTCTGAGGAGCCAGGCCTGGCTTTGCCGTAGACATCTGGAAAACGTTCCCCTATTTCCCAACCCCGACTGACTGCCCTCGGGGCTGTGGGAACGCTGCCCGGGGCGGATGAGTGTATGGAGGAGAGGCCTTCCCTACAGGCTGAGCTGACAGAGGCCAGAGCACCTTAGGAATGTCACTTTTGACGGCCGAGGGGATAGCTAAGAGGCAGAGCTCGCTGGGGTCTTATCCGACGCGAGGCCAGACATGGAGAGGATGAGCAGGGTTCCGGAACCAGCAGTGTGGTGCCAGAGGCCTTCTCCTAGGGTTTCTCGCTTGGCCCCAGGCTGGCTCCATCTCCTCACATCCCCCAAGCCCCTTCTGACTGTGAGGCCCACCCTGCACTGCTGCCTTTGTCTGGAATGCTCGCCCAGCCCCCTTCCATCCCCACTGCCCCCTCCCCTTCCCATTTCACAGACACATTCCCCACTGTCCTGAACTGGATCAAAGCCTAGTGTGGGCTCCCGGAGCCACCCCCCGATTCAATAACAAATCACATGGTTTGTCTCCCCAGCTGTCAGCCCAGGGCAGGCAGGGGGTGTCTGTCTGGCTCACATCTGTGCCTGTGCCTCATGTGTGGTAGAAGCTCAGGAAGGAATTTGTTGAATAAATGGATGGACCATTGAAAACCCCTGATAAAGGGTTTTCCTCAACTCCAACTGTTTTCTCCTGTTGCTAATGCATTTGAAACACATGGACGACAGAACTCCTAACTTCCCTAAGACGTGTTAAAGAAAACGGAAGGAGAAGCAGGCAAAAGCTACCCAGTCAAAGCTGAAGCGACTGTGGACGTTGCAGTGGGACCCTCTTCCCCTGCTCTTACACCTTCAGAGGCTTGCGCCCTGTGGCCGGCCTATGGCGTGCCCATTGGCCTGGGCTGGGGGTTTGCTAGAATCCTGCATCATTTGAAAGGACTCTTTTCCTGGGTGAATCAACTTAAGCTGAAGCCTACTCGTGTTCCAGGAACTGTAGTAGAGGATTCTGCCCGGCTAGGTTTTCTTCAAGAGAGCAGGGGGTCGAAAACCCAAGTATGCATCCAAAGGCAGATTCCTGGGCACTGCTGACTCAGGAGGTTGGGGATGGGACCCTGACTCAGGAGGGAGGGGTTTGGAGGAGCTCAGGCTGCTGGGCTGGCATGGCCTGCATCCTCTCTATGAGAGGGCCCCAAATCTGGAGCCCTGGAGCAGGGAACCCCAAGGAACCATGACACATTTACACAACCCCCACGTTGGTGACTTCGCCCACGTGAAGATGATTTTGAAGCCGGGTGCCCTTATTAGCATTTAAATAAACAGAACAGTTTGACTCATCAACAGCCTTTCAGAAAGCCAGGTCTGGAAATTTGAGCAAAAAAATAAAAGTTGAAACAAACAAACATGAAAAAAAGAAAAATGTTTTTAAAAGGCTGGATCCAATTTGGGGGTTAAACCCAGCTGCCCACACAGATTCATTTCAGCTTCTCAAGCGTTATTCTATATGATTTATTTCCTGCTGAAGCATTTGACAACTATTGTGTAAATGGTTTCCATTTATTCTGGAAAAGCATCTTCTGCTCTGGGGAGGTCTGACCAGGGCCCAACTAAATCAAAAACAACAACAACGGGGTTAGTTTTGGAGCAACAAAACCCGCGAGAAGACGGAAGAGTAGAGTAAATGCTGATACCAGAAGAATCTTCAGACATTGCGGATGAGTCACCAGGGGCACCTCTGGCTTCCTGAGAGACCTAGGCTTGAGCCTTGCGTGTGTCCTTGGGCAAATTGCTTAGCCTTCCTCAGCCCCTGTTTCTTGGTCTACAAAATGGGGACAGTAGTTGGACCACCTCACAGGAAGGTGGTGAGCAACAGCTGAGATTGGGCACGGCACATCGTAGACTCTTGAAATGGGAGCAGTTAGTATCCTAACAAAACAGAAACATTCTGAAGCATGAAGGACTCCAGAGGGACCTGACAACAGCTAGATTCAAGTCTGAGACACGGAGCTCATCACAGAGGACACAAATCAGGTTCAAGGAAGGACAGGGGTTCCTTTGTTCAAGGGCTCATGGTCCACTGCAGTTGTCTTTTGAATCTAAGAAATCTTTTCATGTGAAAGAAGAGGGACCTTCCTTTAGAAAAAAAGTGGTTTTTCAACCTCACAATTGCGTCATTCTTTCATGGTCTTGACCAAAAAAAACATATTTTTTTAAATTTAGCCAATTCTGTGAAGCTAGTTGGAGGGCAAAAAAAAAAATCTGTTCATGAGCTGACACTGAGGCAGGATGAAATTCAGGGGTTGGGCGAGGGGCAGAGTTAGAAAGGAGCAGGTTTTCTGGCAGTCAGCTGGGGTCCCGGCAGTTGGGGGAAGGTTTTTATTTTGCCGTGAGTGTGCAGAGGGGGCCGCGGGAAGGCAGGGCCACCTGCACAGCTCAAGATGGCTCATTGATGCTCTGCACAGCGGGCTTGGGCTCCAGCGGCCACCATTTCTGTGGGATGTGATGTCCATAGAGCCCCCCGGCCTTAGCCCAGAGCAGCCGGGGCCACCAGGTGGGCCGAGGAGTCTACACTGGCCCAAGACTGCCAGCTCAGGCCAGGCTCCTGCAGGTCAGAACACAGGGGAGGCAGCTGCTGCCCTGGGAAGTTCATCAGCACATTTGGGCGCCTGGTGGCAATAGGGTGAGAGAGGCCAGGGGCTAGAGGCCAAGAAAATGATTAGAGGTCAGCAGTGGCAGAGCCAAGTGAAGGAGAGAGGGAGCAAGTGCAGGCCGGGCCAGCAGGCCGTGTCAGCCCCTGGGCCCCAAACCAAGCCACGGCCAAGCAGGAGGCCAGAGTCAGCACAAGGATGCTGACTGGGCCTCGGAGAGCCCGGCAGTCGGCAGGGAGTTGCCTCCTAGCCCAGTGGTTCCCGGCAATGACCCAGGCTGCTGCCTGAGGACACAGACTGCTCACTCTTGGCTACGACCTTGGCTGCTGAAGGGTTAGAGGAGGAGGCAGCCATAGCAGAGCAGCTGGGGTGATCTAAGTGTCTGGGGAGGCACCCGTGGCTCCTGCTCCTTAGCTCCAAGCCAGGCCCTGAGGCAGTGCAGGGGTGAGGTGGGGTGGCGACTCAGGCAGGGACACCCTCCAAGTTCCAAGAATCTTCCTAGTAAGTCAGGGGCAGCTCAGAGGGGTGGCTTAGTGCCCCCATAATATTCATAAGCTCCTCTGCCTTGTGTTTTAGGTTGGGTCTTCCAGACACAGAACCTGAGACAGGGATTTGGTTCAAACTGTATGGGGAAGGTGCTCCCAGGAAGCACAGGTGAGGGAGTATGGAAGGGCAGTGGGCGGGGAAAGGTGGTAGAGGGTGTCCTGAGTGGGGCCTGCTGGGGACGCCAGGGGAGGACTTGGAGCACCTCTCAGAGTTGTCCCATGTGAGAGGCACACCCGGGTTCGTATGCTAGTGCTTGTCCTTCCTTGCTTGAAGGCTGCTTCTGGGACATTACTCCTCCTTAAGGTGGCCAACCATCCCACTGTGCCCGGGACTGAAGGGTTTATTGGACAGTGAGTCTTTCAGGGAGAACACCAGGAATGTCCTGAGCAAACTGGCACAGGTTGGTCACCGTACTCGTTCACCCTCCTGGGGGCCCCTGCTGTGTGCTGAGTCTGCTGCTGTGGCCAGAGGACACCCTCAGACAGGGTGCTGAGAGACTGTTGGCCTGAACCACAATGGCAAGTTCAGAGGAGACATGGGCAAGGGACATCTAGCAGCATCTGCAACACCAGGCCAGCCACCTCTGTTAACCTGCGACTGTCTCACCCCTGTCTGCTGCCTCTTATTTACCAACCATGGCGTTCCACAAACACTCCCGCCAGCACCTTTGACCTCAGGGCCTTTGCACTGGCTTTCCCCGTTGCCTGGACACGGCCATAGTATAATGTAACCCTTGTGAGGGAAGTCTGTTGGGCATGATTAGTGCAGTGTTCCTGGCGCATAGGAAATATTCACATAAATCCATAAAAATGCTCTAAAAACCACAAAAAAGTAGAAATAATGGTCTTAAGTTCACTTGGAGATGAGACTCCAGGCCCTTCCATCCACAGCAGTTGCTTCCTCCAAAGGAAATTGGGGGGAAGCTGGGGTTTCGGGCTCTCATCTCTGGCGGCCGCCTCTGCTGCCTCCCACCTGCCAGTCTCTGGCAGCCCAAGGTCCTCGTCAGGGGATGCACGGCCCAGGGCAGGCACTCTCAGACATCTCCACTTTACAAATGAACCTAGGTAGAACTCCAGCAAATAAAACAAAAAATGTGGCATTGCCTCCATTAAACGGGCAAAATAAGCCTGTTCCTTATTTCCCTCACGGGGAGCCCAAAGGACAACCTAAGAATTTGGGGGCAGCTTAGCATCTGGACAGATACAAAGCTCTGAAGAGCTGAAACTAGAACTTCTCAAAGTGACATGCGTACCAATCAGCTGCTGGTCTTGTCAAATGCAGTTTGGTGCAGAAGGTTTGGACTGGAGCCAGGGCCTGGGCATTTCTTTATTCTATAAAAGAAACTGTTTTTTAATCCTTACCTGAGGACATTTTTTCATTGCTTTTTAGAGAGAGGAAGGGAGAGAGAGAAGTCTCGATGAGAGAGAGAGAGAAGCATCAACTGGTTGCCTCCTGTACATGCCCAAACTGGGGATCATATGTGCCTGGACCGGGAATCACAGGCTTCTAGACCGGGGATCAGACCCACAACCTGGGTATGTGCCCTAGCTGGGAATTGAACCCATAATGTTTTGGTTACTGGATGATGCTCCAAATAACTGAGCCACACTGGCCAGGGCAGCCCATGCATTTCTAACAAGCTGCAGCTGATGCCAGTGGTCTGTGACTGAGACTTTGAGCATACTCATTTGGGAAAGTCTCCCCTCTCTGTCAGGAAGAATTTGATGATACTGCCTGCAGTTCCCATAGGCTCAGCAGTGATGAGGTGCCAGAGAGAGTCAGCAGAGGCCCTTGGAGTCACTGGCAGTGTGAGGAGCGAGGCAGCCTCTCAAATGCTACAGAGTCCATGTGTCTGAGTTAGGGTACTGTGTATGCTGCTATGACAAAGAGGCCCCCTAATATACTGGGTTGAGCAAGATAGACATTTACTTCTCTAATAGTTCAGAAGGAGGTGACTACTAGTAGGACAGCTCTGTTAGCTCTAACACCTGGTTTTTATCTCTAAATCCAAAGTGGTTGCTGCGGCTCCTGCCATCACATTCTATATCCCACAGGGAGGGAAGGAAGGAAAGGCAAAGAGAGCTCATGCCCATTCCTTTTTTTAAGGGCATAACCTAGCAGTTGTTTCTGTGCACACTCCATTGACCAGACACAGCCATGTGGTCATTCCTAGCTGCAAGGGAGGCTAGGAAATGAGTAGTGTTATGGCCAAAGAAAGCCAAGGCATTCTATCATTAAAGGAAGTAGGGGGGTATGGATATTGGCTACACATCTAGAGGAAGAGCAGTTATTACTATATTAAAACTGTAAAATTAAATTTGTTTAAATAATATTCCAACAACTTCATTAGACAGAAGCTGCCTGCTCTGTCTATGCAGCTAGAGCCATGTGGTAGGTGGGATGATGGCCCCCACAAATGTCCATGTTCCAGTCCCCAGGTTTTGTGAATGTGTTATTTTGCATGGCAAAAGGGACTTTGCAGATGTGACTCAGTTAAGGACCTTGAGATGCGGAGGTTATACTGGATTATCAGGAGGAGCCCAAATTAACCACAGGGATCCTTATAAGAAGTGGGCGGGGGGTTCTGAGTCGGAGAAGCAGATGCGACGACAGAGGCTGAGGCTGGAGTGATGCCCACCGAAGACAGAGGAAGAAGGGGCTATGAGCCAGGGAAAGCAGATGGCCTCTGGAAACTGGAAAAGGCAAGGAAACAGATTCTCCCCTGGAGCCTCCGGAAGGAGCGCAGCTCTGCCAACCCATTGACTTTAGCCTGCAGGACTCATTTTGAACTTTCAGCCTCCAGGAGAGAATGCATTTATGTTGTTTTAAACTGTCAAGTTTGTTACAGCAGCCAGGGAAGAGTAACACAGTGTGCTCAGGAGTAAACACGCTGCTGGGCTCAGCCGGGCCCTTCTCGTTGGGACACATGTTCCCAGCGCCCCCGGCTCCTTCCTGGGCCCACAGGCTCCGTTCTGAGTGTGGGGTCTGAGCCCTGACTTGCGCCAGGCCATTTGTGGCCTTAAAAGACCCCTTTTAGGCCTGACCCCCTCCCCCCCCTTCACTAGCATCCTTAAAAATTGTAAAGGGCAAATGAAAAATCTTGTCTTATCTATAAGAGTAAGTAATTTTGTTAATGTGCAAGGTGTCTGTGTGTGTTAGCTGTGTGTGTCCATGTTGGTATCTGGTGCAGTGTTTTCTACTTCCAGATGGTACTGCTAGTTTACATTTGATTGGCTTAACAGAATTACATGATTATATAAACTAGGAAACATAATAGAAATTAACACGAATGCTTTTCAGGACCAAACGATCTAGGAAAATACTTGATATTAAAGCTACTCTAAGTTCGGTTTCATTAAATAGACACGTCTTCTAGAGTTGTTAAGTATGGTATATTTGTTTCATCTGGGGTCACAGAGCGAGCTCACGGTCTCTCTGTTACAAAAGAAAGTAGCTTGAGTAACCATTGACTGTGAGATCTCAGAAAGTCATCAAGAACTAACAGTTTTGTCCTCACGTGGGTTACTTCTGAGAGAGTAAGAGGCGAACTGAGAGGGACGTGCAAAGCTGTGGGAGGTTTTGTGAAGAGAAACTCTCGAGGAAACTTTACATGTGGTTAAGTTGAATAAGGTTGGGATAGATAAAATTAATTAAATGGACTTAAATACTTAAAGGAAACTGATGCAAAACCAGAATTTAGTTCTTTTCCAGGCTGTGGGGAGAAGGTTTTCCTGTATCTGCCTAGAGAGCAAAGGTTGTGCTTCATTAAAATAGTTCTGTGTGATGTTGTCCTAATCAGGTCCTGGTTACTTCAGAAAACAATTTTCTCACTCCTAAGAATCCACCCGTATTTATGTTCCATGCTTTTTACTGTCACTTTGAGTAAATGAATAATTTCATATCGTTTCATAACGATGTATGATCTTGTCGGTCAAGTATGTTTGATAAACATCCCAGAGTTTAAATTTGAAAAGGAAACCTTTTTCTTACCCTGAAAATGGCTTTGAGTTATTCTAATGGGCCCCTGGAATACCTAAAAAACTGTTCTTTCTCTCTTTATGAAAGAGAAATTTTAAACCAATTAGGCCAATTTGATATACTAAAATGAAAATTGTATGGGAAGGTTTGTCGAACAAAGGAATGCTTATATTTTATTTCTATGTATGTATTATTATTATTGAAGCAAGCGTTCCAGGGATTTTACAAAAATCTCCAAGAGTCTAGAAAGTTCTGACGCGGTTTCATCTGTAATTCTAATTGTTAGCTTAAAAGGCTGTTTACAGAAAAGCAAAGTTCTTTATCAACTGCGCTGTGGTCAGGTCCTTCGCCATGCCGCTTTGAGTTTCCCTTTTGTCATTTATGGACCTCGTCAAACTCTGGTGCTTTTGCAAATGCGCTTCATCTTAGGAAAGATCCATGGATACGACTCTGACTTATTCTAAAGTAGAGTTTTCTGAGAATGAGTTTTCAGACTACACCTTCAAACTGGATGAAGAGTTACAGGACTCTAAGGAATAGCGGGATTCCTGAAATACTGGCAAATGGTCAGGATAAACAAGGACGGAATATGTGGGGCTGAATGAACTGAGGGTGATTATAATTTTTATAACTTTTTTGAGATATTGCATTTTTGTTTTTCCAGATATGAGGAATCACCTCCAGCTACCAGAGAAGACCAAATGAGATAATGGAAGAGAAACCATTTTGGAAACTAACTCACTCCATGAAACACTTGGGTAGAAAGCCTGCAACAGGCCCGGCCGGGGAGAGGAGGTGCAGAGGCGACCACAATGCGAGCCCAGCTGTCCAGGAGTTGGTGCAGCCAAGAAGCAAAGAGGCCAGCAGATCGTTACAGCCCAGGGGTGCCTGAGCATTCTGGAAGGTTCTGGGGGGAGGGTAGGAGGGGAGCTACAGCTGGAAGGCTGAAATGGACAGTTAGCAGGCTCACTCTGGAGAAGCAGCCATCTGGAGGAGGGAGCCAATCTGCATACTGGCTCTCCCGGAGTCTCGAGCCTTGGACTCCAGGTCAGGGCACTTAATCTCATGGGTCTGCACAGACAGCCCAGGGGGCTGCCGAACCACAAATGGGGATTCTAGGCCCTGGGGGGAGTGACACGCCCAAGGGTATGAAGCTGGAACCTGGTGGAACCTTTCAATGGCAGCCTGTGCAAAGGCCCCGGGGTGCAGGGGGGAGCTGGGAGAAGCAGCAGGGCTGCCAATGAGTCTGTAGTCTGTACAGGCAGCCAGGGACCTGAGGAGCCCCACCCCGACCCCCACCCCCAAACCTGAAGACCATGTAAGGGAGACCGGGTAATGAGGGAAGATCTGAGGATGCAGAACCTTTCAGCCCCTTGGGAAGCCTGTGTGCCAGAAGCCCCATCCACTTCCTGCATGACTCTCTTTCAAGGAGGGGAGAGTGACCTTCTTCTGCTTGGGGGTGTGGAGCTGCTTCTCAGAGTTCCACTGAAACTCTGCCTGAGCCTGTCCTTCCGGACAAACAGCTGGAGCAGGGCAGGGACATTTCCTCCCAGAGATGAGGCCCGGGCAAGCCTCCCTGGCGCTGCCTTCGGGGCTGCCTGTGGATTGGCAGCCTGGCTCTCTGCACATGGAGAGGCTGGAATTTTTCTGACGATAAGTTAGCCTCAAGCTCCTGAGGATCCTAGGGGCTCAACACACCTCAAAGTCTGTATGGTGTTTACAAACAAAATCCAGCTGGAAGTCTGCAGCCTTTAAACGAAATACAACCCACAACGGGATGGGCAGCTTTGTTTTGCTGTGTTGAAAAGGCCTGGCCTCGAATGAGGGGCCCTCGGACAGAGCCTCTAACTCAGAGATGTAATTGAACTCTAGTGTGTTTTCTAACATTTTTTGCTTAGGGGTCAATTTTGGAACTTGAAATATTCATAGGTTATCCTTTTTTCTTCCCATTAGCAACAAAAATATCTTTAGGGCATCTCATGGGAAAACATGTCTTCTTTTTTTTAGAAGCTTTTTGAGATCTAATTCACATACCACACAATTCATCCGTTTAAAGTGCACAATTCAATGTGTTTTGTTTTTTTTTTTTTACCATATCCAGAGTCATGCAGCCATCGGTACAATCCATCTCAGAACATTTAATCACCCCCGCAAAGAAACCCTGTACCCTTAGTCATCAGGCCAACCCCGGCCCAGCCTCGACAACCACCGATCTATTTTCTGTCTCTGTAGATTTACTATTCTGAGTGTTTCATACACATGGAACCCCACAGCATGAGGTCTTTGTGGCTGGCTTATTTCTCTCAGCATAATGTTCTCAAGGCTCATCAGGAAGTCCGCGGTATCAAGGCTGGTCCATAGGACCCTTCCTTGAATAACGCGTAAAATGCTTCAGTCTCTACTCAGGCCAAACTACGGGTAAGAAATGAGTCCTGCTTCACGTGGGGCCTTTCCAGACCTCGCCTGGAGGTCCGTGTAGGATGCATGGATGGAGCAGCCATTCCGTTGGAAGGAAGAGGGGCTGCCTAGATGGGCAGGGGGAAGAGTTCTGCAGCTCGCCAAGGCATGAACTCAGACCCCTCATTCACACATTGATCCCTGGTGTTCTGCTGCCCCCTAGTGGTGGGCAGTTCTGCACCACCTCCTTTGGGAGGCTCCCCTGGGTTGGCGCCTGAAGCTGGAGTTTTTACACCAGGGACTCCAAGGCCAGGATCTGCATGCTTACTCTAGCTTGGGAACTGGTCTGCTATCAGTCATTCTCACCTTAGCAAGAGTAATTTCAAGTCCTTGATTCTCCTCTCCAGGAGAGATTTCCATTTAAATCCCCAAGCTCATCACTGAAGGGCAGGAAGGTTTTGCAGGAGAGAAGAAAGAATTGGTGCGGGTGTCCTTCCCAGAACCTGGGAGAATAGCTGTCTGCCCTGATGCAGAAAGTGGGAAGCCTGGCCAAGGCCCTGCTGCTGGTCCTGAATGCACTCCCTGGGGGGACGGCGCGTGGAGCTGGCCTCCACCTTGTGAGACGTTAACCTCCGACTCTGGGTACTCACCCTGTGCCAAGCATCAGTGCTGTAGCTCCCAGCATGTTTGTAGCAGCCTCCGATGGCAGTTACCGTTGCCCTTATTTACGGACAAGGTGATGGGCTGAGACGGGCTAAGGGCTTGCTCCCTTCACAACTGCTGTGCTAAAGGGACTGGGAGACACGGAGTGGAGAGGCCGGTAGCCAGCTGGCCCCATGGACCTGGAATTCAGAAGAGGCAAGAGCTGAAGTTGGCTGTGGGGTGACTGCACACAGATGCCCCTAAAACTGGGGGTGGGGTGATCTCTCCTAGGGAGGGTGGGTGCGATGAGCAGGAAAGAGGCCCAGGGTTAGCTGTCAGAGAGGAGAGGAGAGGCTGGGAGGGAGGGAGACTGAGGGGTGCAGATTGTAGGTGCCCACAGGCAGGCACCAATTGGAAGTGTTCGGTCTCTAAGTTCATTTGATCAGCCGCTTTGCTGGCTACAGTACAAAGCCCACCCGCTTTAGAGAGGGATCCAGGGACACAGCCTGAGGCTCTATCCCTGGGCTGGAGTTGAACTCAGCTTCCTTCTCTGTCCTTTTGCTTCAAGGCCAATTTGCAAGAGGAAAAAAATGTAGTGGGGTGAAGGGTGACCTGGAAAAAGGTATGTCCCCATTCGAACCTCCTGGGAATGTGGCCTGATTTGGACATAGTCTTTGCAGATGTAATTAAGGCTCTCAAGATAAGCTCACCTGAATCATCCAGGTGGCCCTAAATCTAAGGACATGTGTGCTGTCACGAGACAGGCAAGGAGAAGACACAAGCACAGAAGAGAGGCCATGTGACCCTGGAGGCCGTGATTGGCATGAGGCGGCCACAAGTCACAGACTACCCGGGACCATCAGGAGCTGGGAAGGCAGGGAAGATTTCCTTCTAGAACCTTCAGACTATGGGAGAACAGACTTCTATTGTTTTAAGTCCCCCAGTTTTGTGGCAATTTGATATGGCAGCCCTAGGACACTCATATAATATATATCAATATATTTATAACTATCTAAATCATCTCTATGTCTATCTATGTAAAGATTTCTCTCTCTATATATATATAGATAGATATAAAATAGTATTCTCCCTACATATATATCATATAAATGAGAATATACCATCTGTCTTAGTGTTTCTCAAAGTGTGGCCCGAGGAACCCCTGCATTACAATGCCTGGGGACCCTGTAAAAAATAAAGATCCCTGGACCCACTCTCAGACCTATGGAATTCAACTCTCTGGGTGGGGCCCTCAAATTAGGAATTTTAAAGTGGATTTCCAGATGACTCTGAGGGACCTGGAGGTCTGGGACCCGGTGGTCCCTGGATCCAGCTGTGAGGATGGCTTGAGGGCAGGTGGGAGCAGCCTCCTCTGGTGGAGGGGAGGTCACTGCTGTGACTGAGGCTGGTGCATGTAGTGACCCCAGGTGCCGGGGTCAGGGAGCCCCGCCCTGCCCGGAGCCAGCTGCTTCTGTGGAAGAGCCAGGAGCGCACAAGCCTGTTGTGGCTGATGCTGGCCCTGGCACGCTGGGCCTTCCAGCAGTTTCAGCAGCTGCTCCGTGTTGGGCTGCTCCGGGAATTCTGGGGCCCAGAGAAGTGGCAGGGGCTCGAGTCCCAGGAGTGGGATGGGGCGGGCCGCAGGACCATCTGGAAGTTTCCGGGCCTCAAGGAACACTTATGTAACTGTTTCAGGGGGAAGTTCGGAGGATGGATTAGCTTGGGCCAAGGACAAACTGAGTGTTCCACACACCGGGCTGGGGGGTGGGCCTGGGGCAGCGCCTCCAAGCCAGTCCTGACAGCCACGGCCTTTTCTTATTTCTCGAGCCCCCAAAGTGCTCCATGTCTTCAAGGGCAGAAGGGCAGAGGAGGGGAACACTATCTCCACCAGGGCAGGGTCGTCTGTTTGCTTTACCCGCCACAGTGCTCACTGTAGGGCTTAGCACATAGTAGGCGCTTAATGAATGTTTGTTGAATGAACATGTGCTTGAACAAGGTTTCTGCTGGAAGAAGGGTCTGTACATAGCAGGGGTTCAATGTGGGCTCCCTGGACCGGCAGCATTAGCATCACTGGGGACTTGCAGAAGTGCAGCTTCTTGGGCCCTGCCCAGCCTCCTGGGTGGGTGGAGAGCTGAGCCAGCCCTTCAGGGTCCCAACACCCCCTCAAGCGTGAGGACCGTTGTGTGGTGTGTGATCTAATACACAGTCTGGCTGTGTATTAGAATCACGCACGGAGCCCCAAGTATAAAACCAAAGCAAACTAAACCCACGCCCACTTCAGACGGATTGGATCTCAGTCCCCGGAGATAGGCAGGCATTTAGATGTTTCTGGTGATTCTCCTGGGCAGCTGGGTGGAGACGGGCTGGTTCGGATGAAAAGGCACCCTGGGCGTGTGCAGTGACCGGGGTTTGGGTTCCGACTTTGGCCTCTTCATAACTGGGCGACTTTGGGCAAGTCACTTAAAGCCCTGTGCCTCAGTTTCTTCATCTGCAAACCGAGGATAGTATTGCAATAACAGTACCTGCCCCTTAGGTGCTGTGGGAATTCATGTCCTCATTTCTATAGAGTGCTTATGATGATGTTTGGGATACAGTGAATAAGAAACGGAAGCTGCTATTACGTAGAGGAAATATTGATATTACTATTACTGTCATTACTGTCCTTACTGTGATTAATATTACTACTATGATTACTATTATTGCTAGTTAATAATAGTTACCACGTCATTACTGCTGGTGCTACTACTGCTATTAACACTGCTTATCATTATCACCATGATCGCCACCGCCACCACTATCACCACTGTTATTTACCGCTATTGACACAGTGTTGTCGCTGTGGTTAGCGCTGCTGCTAGTGTGGTCACCGCTAGTGTTACCACTAGTGCCGTAACCACTGTCGCCATCATTGCCACTGTTGCTTTCATGTTACTGTTATTATAATTCCCACCGGTATCACTATTGTTGTCAGTGTTACTGCTATTGTTATGATTACTACTGTTACTATTTTTGTCAAGGCAGAAGAACTTCATCCCCCAGGTTTCTTCAGGGAGGGACGGGCACCTGTCATGCCTGCTGGTTGACTTCTGGGCTAGTGAGCAGGACCTCCACGAAAAGCCCCACACTTTGCAGAACCACGACCAGACAGGGGTGGGAGCCTTCCGGGGCCGCAGTGCTGCAGCACCTGCTCAGAGGCAGAGGGAGGCCTTTAGCAATCACTGGCCAGAGGTGGCAGAGACCCGGACCCCTCCTGTCCCATGGTGCATCTCTTCTAGTGCAGCTGTCTTCCTGCCCTGAGGGTTCCTGAATGTCATGCCATGACCAGGACCCCCACACCATGCCCGGTCTCTCAGGCTCACGTTTTAAAAGGATCTCAGCCAATCTTTTGTCCTTCCGAAGAAAACAGAGGATATTTATGGTAGAGGTTTCTTCAAAGTAGTTCTTCCCTACCCAAGCCCCATCTTCCTGGGGCCGGAAATGAAGCAAAACAGTGCATCTCTCCAGCATTTGGAGCCTGGCAGGGCAACGCCTCTGTTTCTGAGAGGCCGGCGTGCTGCAGGGAAAGGTCAGCCACAGCAAGCTCTGGAGTGCTTTGCACACATTTCTTTCGGAGAAAGGGAGAAGCTATGACATGGAACTTTACAAAGAAGTTTACAATGAACTTTCAGAGTTCAGAACATAATTCGCACACCCCAATTTAGTAAGTGGAGCAAAAATGTCCTTCAGGGGTGCTTCTGATAGTGAGGACTGAGTCCGGCTTGCGAATCCCGGTGGAGATGGGTGGAGTTAAACTGGGGGCCACGGAGGCCCAGGGCCTGGACTTCCCTCTCCCCGGTCAGACCAGCCAGAGTTACTCTCTGGTAAAAAAAAAAAAAAACCAAACAAAACAAAATGAAAAACTGTCTCCACAAGAGGCATGGAATTGATCAAACATGCATTTTTTTTTAGTGTGGTTTTCCCTAACCATAGTACTAGTACATGATGGGTAACGAACATTTGGGAAATGGAGAAAAGTAGAAAGGAAAATCCCGTGTTCAGAGAGGGCCTCTGTCAGCCTTTAGTGAATTTCCTTTCAGACTTCTCTCTGAATATTTTAAAACACTGAGAGTACTACACTGTAGATTACATTTTGCATTTTGTAACTTACTATGACAGACGTTTTTCTTTCTCCCTCTCTCCCTGACCTGGAATTACCTGGACTGACAGGCACCAAAACCAGAAAAGTCAGCGTTCATGCTGCCTGTCACTCCCAGAACCAACAAGTAGAGACAAAGATTGAATCTTTTGGGGCACTTTATTCAGATACTGGCGCTCTGAGAAGACAGTGGGTTATATACCCTCACAAACTGTCTTAACATCTCATCTCAAGCCGACCTTTTTATAAGGAGAAGAAAAGGGTAAGGGATTTAGGGAAAAGGTTGATCAGATAAGAGTTGCAGTCCAGCTGTGATTTTCCTAATATTTCTTTATCTGCTGATTCAACAGTTCTTTGTCTGCATCACGGATGTCCCCTCCCTGGAACACAGGGGCTCAGATACCATCCTGATTGCATACAGACCCCCAGGGCACAAAGGTTGAGTTGCTTGTGACCTCCTGCAGTCACGTAGGTCCTGTATTCCAGTTCTTGGAACAACAGCCTTCCACATGCATGAATCACTTAAGCCTGTCAGCTCTAACTACAATCTTTAACTCCTGAGCTCCCCTATCAACAGTACGACCAGCTTTACCGAGCCCGACACCCGGGAGGTGACTCTGACCCCACCGCCTCCCTCTCCCCAAAGCCCATGTACCCCCAAGTCCTGTGGGAGATGCCGCCTCCGATTCTCAACAACCCCCCTGCCCCATGTGCCCATGGCCACCACCCCAAGCTGCTGCCAGGTCCCACGCAGAGGGAAACACTTATTTTAGCACTTAATTTTTTTTTTTTATTCTCATCCAAGGACATTTTTTCATTGCTTTTAGAGAGAGAGGAAAGGCGAGAAACATCAATGTGAGAAAAACATTGATCGGTTGTCTTCCATACTTGCCCATACCAGGGATTGAGCCGCAACCCATCCGTTACAGGATAACGCTCCAACCCACCCGGCCACCCCGGCCAGGACGGAGGGAAGCACTTGAGAAATGATCGGCTGAAGGCCTCCCACAGGGTTAGGCTGCGATGCCCTGGTTTCCACCTTCTGCCCTGGACCCCTTTGTTCCATGTTCCCAGAGTCAGTGGAACAAGCTCTCAAACGCAAGTCTGATCACACCACGCCTTCTTAAAACCTTCAGGAAGCCTCCCCGACTGCCCACACGAGCAGCCGCTTCATGGCACCACACGCCCCCGCCACCCTGCTCGCAGGTGTTTGTGGTTCCGCCGTCTGCCCTGCCCTGAATCCTGTCGCCTCTGGGAGCCGCTCTGCCTGGAGCGCGGCTGGGAGATGCGCTCTGAAACCACAGCGCGGATGGAGCGAGCGCGGATGCCCGCCGCACGTCCACAAACACAGCGCAGTTCTCCCGAGCCCCGCCTTTTCGCTGGAACTGGGGATGCGCAATCAGCCAGCACAATGCCCACTTACACATCCCCAGCATTTTGGTGTCCACCGTCCTAATGCTGGGATGGCACGGTCACTCTGATTGTTGTCAGGGAAACTGATCTAGTCGTAGGTCTAAAGAGCTTCCGGGGAAATAGCTCAGCACACAGTGGACACCGGAGAGAGCGGTCCTCTGAAAATCCCGTTGGCTATCTGCACTCCCGGCCTCCCGGGAGTGTTCTCCCCTTGCTCCCTGGAGTGTGGGGGTGCAGCTGACACATGACTTCCCTGACCTCTGCCTGCCTCCTGTGGCCATTTACAAAAACAGCTGCACGGACCCTTCCTGCCTGTGAGCTCCGTCTTCTGGACGGTCCTCCGGGTCCGTCCCGGAGGCCCTGAAGCCGAAGCAGAAACGACACAGGAAGAGCTCATTGGGGGATGAAACGTGGAGAGTCCGAGGTCACCCCAAGTTGGGGGCCATCGCTGCTGACACCTCAGGGGTTTCCTGCTGTAGTCAGTGTCCTTTTGGTTAAAATAATAATTCTCTCACTACAGTGGGAGGCGGTGGGGTTTGCTCCCCAGGGTTTGGGCAAGCAACAAGAGGAGAAGCAAACCCACAGTCTGGAAAAAAAAGGAGTTGGCCAAATAGTAAGATTTGGACCCGGTTCCTTAGCAGCTGGGCCATGAGTGGAGAGAATACCAAAGTATTTTAGCCTCCAAACAATCGTCATTCTGATCAGCATCATTTTGTCCAGCACTGAGCCAAAGCCTTGAGCATCGTTAATGTCTGTATTTAAAAGGCAAGAAGATGGAGGTTTGGACTGAAGATCACCAGGCTCATCAGTGGCACAGCTGGGCCTCACTCACGCCGATTCCTTACCTGCTATCTGACACTCTCAGGTGCCCCCTGGCTCCTCGCACAGCCCGGCAGCTCCGGCAGGTAGAAGACCGAGAGGTTGATCACATATACGCAGAGCCTCAGCTTTGCCACCTACAAAATGGGCTAAGACTACCTAACTCACAGATCTGCTGGAAACCATGCTGCCTCCTTTTCCTCTTCCCCTAGCTTTTCTCCGTTGCCCTCAGGCCTCGGCATAAACTATTTCCACCTGGACGCCTCCCCACCCCCACCTTGCTGCAGACCCAGAGGGTTCCCATAGCACCTGGGCCTCTCCCTCAGCCCCGCCCTCCCCTTTCACCTCTGTAATTCTGTCCTGTGTCTGTGAGATCCCCAGGGCAGGGGCAGGCCTGTGTCTCATGGATCTTTCAGCTGCCAGGGTCAACTCCAGTGCCTGGCTTTTGTCATCCCGCAGGTGTTTTTGTTATCGCGGGAGCTGGGAGGCGCAGGTGAGCATAGTGAGGGCACCTGTGGCCTCTCCAACAGCCCAGTGAGCGCCCGTCTGTAGTCATCTGGGGGGGAGGGGCACGGGGAGCGCCCCGGATTCTGTGCTGCTTAATCTTTGCTATTTTTTGTGTGTGACTTTTTACTTTGGCATAATTTCAAACTTACAAAAATTTACAAGAAGAACATAAAGAATTCCTGTGTGCCTTTGACCCAGACTCACTAGTCATTTACATTTTCGCCCGTTTGCTCTACCATCCTCTCTCTATGCCATGTGATATGTTATATATAAATATATGGATGCAAATCACAGATGCCAGTCCCTTTACCCCTCAATGAGTCAGCGTTTAGTTCCTAAGAACAGAAGGTTCTTTTACCTAACAATAGCAAAATGGTCCAAATCGGGAAATTTTCCTTTTACCTAGATAACTGCTATCACTGTATTACAGGATTTAGTACAGTATAATATACTACAGCACTATTACCTATCTCAAGGCCATTTCCAAGCTTTCTCTAGTGTCCCAGTGAAGCGCTGCTGGGCTGTTCTTGCGTCCCTGGGTCCAGCATCCAGCTGGTGTAGTTATCACATTCCTTCGGTCTCTAATTTGAAACAGTTTCTCAGCCTTTGTCTTCCTTGACGTGTTTTTGAAGAGCGAGCTTCTTGTTTTGATCCGTGAGCTGGGAACGAGGAAAGCCATTCTGAGCCACCTTTGGAGAATTATGTATATTACGCAACAGATGCCCCCACATGTGATCATATCCTGTCACGTGGCCCCGAAGTGTGACTGTGACCTATGCTTTTTTCTAGGTCGGGGACTCCCTCTGAGGGTGACGTGGCCTGTTGGTTAGGAGCGTGCAGTCTGACCCGACTGCTCAGGCTCAAATCCTGGCCCTGTTTTGTCCAGGCTGTGTGACCTTGAGTGAATCACTTACCCTCTCTGTGCCTCAGTTTCCTTGTCTGTGAAATGGGGATAATAATGGTACCCACCTGATGGGGGTTTTATGAGGAGTAACAAGTTAATGATTTATAAAGAGCTGAAAACAATGCCTGGCACCATAAAACAAGAATTTTTGGAATATGTTTGCTGTTTGGTTTCAATCACACAATCTTAAAGATGCAGCTTATGCCCTGGCTGGTGTGGCTCAGTTGGTTAGAGTGTTGTCCCGTAACTGAAAGGCTGTGGGTTTGATTCCCAGTCAGGACACACACCGAGGCTGCGGGTTCGATCCCCCATCCGGACGCGTATGACCCCTGGTCCAGGCACACACTGGAGGCAGCCAATCAGCGCTTCTCTTGGGCATTGATGTTCCTCTCTTTCTGAAAGCTATGCAAATGCCCTCGAGTGAGAATAAAAACACATTTTAAATAAAAGATGAAACTTGCATCACACTAATTCCGGGCACAGTGGCTCAGTCACATGAAACACATTTATGCTTCTTTCCCCCCAACAGCCCCGCCTTTCCTTTCCCTTGGGCTCTCCTTTCACACAGCACACACGTGCACGTGCATGTACGCATGCACACACACAGGAGGAAACACAAGAGCATCTTTCCTCTGCTGTCTTCCTAAGCCCAGGACACCAGGTAAGGGATCCCCAAACTTCGGAGACCCCGACCCAAAAGGGCTTGGTCACTGTGTGCCTGACAGCTCACCGGGAGAAATGGTCCCCCTTGACTTCCTTCCCTATTTTAGCCCCCCATCACTGAACAGGGGAGGCCAGGGTGAACCTTGGGAAGTGGGGAGTCGCAGCAATAAATCCTCTTCTCACAGGGCTGAGAGAGTGGAGCAGGAAGCTGCCTGCCATCCTGGCTCGAGAGTTTCCTGCCTGGGAAACCAGACTTCTCTCCCTTCCATTGTGCGGGCCCGGGTTTACAGCCACGCACACCCCGACCTGCAGCCTGGAGCTCCTGACGCCGGGGCCCAGGACCAGGCTTCTGCACGTGCGTCTGGTCAGCCTTGTGCTCATTCACTCCCTCGGTCCTTCAGCAGAGTGTCAGTGTACAAGCACTCTTCATTGCTCAGCTATTTTTATAACTGTTCGCCCGTTACTGAGATATTAGCAAACACATTTGCAGTGCTTCCTTTGTTATTTTACTTAGTCTTTAGTAAGCAATCCAGGTGCTGTTTTAACCACTTTGCACACACTATCTCACTGATTCCTCATAACGACTCTATGAGACAGGTGCTGTAATCGTCCCCCTTATATAGATAAGGAAATGTAGGCACAGAGAGGTTAGGGCACTTGCTCAAGGTCACACAGCTAGAAGGAATCAGACCAGGACTCTAACCTGTGGGCTCCTGGGGATGATGCTGGGGATGAAAAAGAGTCCAGGGCAGGGCCGATGACGAAAGCTGAAGGACCTGGGCATGACACCCTCGGAAGGTGGAGGTGCAGGGATTTGCGAGATGGCGAGGAAGTTTCAGAGAGGTCGCAGTCTGTGGGGCAGGGAGAGCCCATCTCTAGCACCTGTTAGTGTGTGCAGTCTCTGAGGCAGGTAAGCCTGTCACTGGGGCTCAGAGAGGGAACACAATGACTGACCACACTCAGCAAGTCAGGGGTGGAGCTGGGCTACAGCACAGGTTTTGGGGTTCTTGCTGTGCATCTGGGTGCTGTGCAAGCTAGAGCTGTGTGTCCCCAGGATAAGGCCAAGTTCAAAAAGGCTTCTAGGTCTGTGGGAAGCCTTGGCCAGGGTTTGGTCCTGCCTCTTGTCTGCATTACCTTGGCCAGATGATTTAATGCAAGCTTCAGTTCCCTCGTCTGACGAATGGGCAGAGTAAAGTTCCTCTGTACTGGGTGCTATGAAGGCAGGTACCATGTTTTCGCAGGCCCAGCTCGGTTGGGAGCAGCCTATGTTTTGACATTGCACATTGTGTGTTACCTTCCCGGAGTGAGCCGGGAAAGAACGGAGAGGCGGAGGGTGGCAGTGTGGTTTGAATTAAGCTGTTTATATGTGTCCTCGTCCAGTGACAAATGGCTCTAGTGACGGAGAAGCGTGGTTTCAATTTTCCATTTAGAATCAGACGTCTCATGGCTTGGCCAGCCTCCTCCGGAAGTGGGCAGGTCATCCCAGCGGCCTTGGGAGCCAGGGAAGGTAGTTCTTGACCATCACACTGGCTCCCGCCTGCCCAGGCTACCAGACTGGCCAGGGGAGGAAGACACTCCTCACAGACCCCAGCCAGAGGCCTCTCTGGGACATTCCAAATGTCCTTGGACACTTGTGCCTACACACACCCCAGCATGACAAGGCCATCTTATTTTGGGGCAAAACCACTTAGCAGGTGTCCACGCCCATCAGCACATACTTCCGTTTCAATCAACCCATTTGGACAGAGCGGGTAGTCCAGGCCAACCCCAACAGGGAGGGTGGGGCGGTATGTGCAGGTGGAAGGCAGGCTGGGCTTTTGGTAATTTCTGTCTTGATTTTCAAAGTCCTGCAGAATGCAAAGGCAAGCCAGAGGCAACTGGAGTTGAAAGGAAGCTTGACAGCAAAGGTGCTCCGTGGGGGAGGCAGATCTGGGAGTGAGCTCAAGGTCAGGCAGGCCTGGGATGAGACCTATTTGCTACCCCTGAAGCCCCACTGCTCCTCTGAGAGACGTCTCTGGACACATGCTTCTGTGCACCAGGACCTCCCAATTCAACATCAGAAAAACATGTCACATGCAGGCGCCCTAGCTGCAAGGGAATCTGGGAGAGCAAGTGTCGGACACTCTAGGCTTCTACAGTAGGAGAGGCTCCATCGCATGAAATCGGGGGCCCCTCTGACTGCCAACAGCACTTGGTTTTGGGCCTCTGCTCTCCTGCTGTCCAGAGAGTCTGGGCGTGGGGAAGAGCCAGACCATTCCAAAATCGGCTGTGTGTTCCGTGAGATTTGGTTTCTGAGATGCAGGCCTCTTTTCCCTCAATTTATTTTTCTCTGCCAGAGAGTTTTATGTCTAGTTAGCTATCATTTCCACTAAAAGGAACTAGGGCTCCTTGGAGAAATGGTTGGTTCTCCAAGGCTGGGACAAGGAAAGTACAAGATGAGCTGGGAACAGCTTGCTGTGCCAAAACGTTGTGCCAGAATGGACGGGGCCACACCAAAGCACATGGAAGACCTCAAGTCTAGGGTGGCTTGAGCATCAACATTGAACATGAGAGTGAAGTGTTGTGACCCACCGCAGAGAACAGGAGTTAATGGGTCTATGATCACCTGCATGTATATGTGATATGGTATGTAAATTGCATATAAATATATAACAATAAATATATAAATATATATATTGCATATAAATACATATTTACAAAATACACGTGTGTGAATAAACGAGTGGAGAAAGAAAAACCTTTCCTTATAGGACAGTGATTAATAAATGCGGGAAGCATAATGAAATTAGAGAAGTCACCGCTTGGCAGCCATGATAAAATAATTTGTATAGGCAAGAATCATCCATTGAGGCTCACACTTGTGAGAAAAATGTGATGGAGTGTTGGCTGTATCTCTCCATAAGGTAATTATCTATCGTAGAAAAGATAGGGGCTTCACAGTGGAGAAATCTGCCAGGCGGCCCTTCACCAAGAGTCAGAATTAACATCACCGGGACGAACAGGCATGTGCCTCCTGCCAGGGTGCCCCGGGAGGCACCCTATGGCCCTTTTGCAAGAGTTCCCCCAAAAACGTGTAACCTGGATCTAAGAATGAAGAAACACTAGATAAACTCAATGTATAAAATATTTGGCCAATAATGTTTTTAAAAATGTCAACACCATAAAAGAAGAACATAAAGTGAGGAGCTCGTTCAGATTCAAGGACACCTCGAAGACCTGAAAACTTAATGTGAGTCACGATCTGAGATTTCCTTTTGCCATAAGAGACATTCCTGAGACAATCAGCAAATTCTGAGTAAGGAATGCAGATTAGATCACATAATGCGTCCTTGTTAATTACCCGATGTAGATAATTATACCAGAAAATGTAAGAAAATGTCTCCTTATTACTGAGAGAATGTCCTTCCCCTTAGGAAAATACACACTAAAGTATTTAGAGATAAAGAGGGCCTTGTGCCTGCAACTTCCTCTTAAGTAACTTAGAAAAGAAAATAAGCAGGTAAAGGATGGAAATGTTAATGCCTGGGGAATCTGAGTGAAGGGTGTATGGGACTTTTTTACCCTCTTCTTGCAACTCTTCTGCCTAGTCTGAAATTATGTCAAAATGAAAAGTTAAAACAAACAAAAAAGCCGGTTTGGAAACTCAGAAGCTAACATGGACCCCTTTGCTCTGCCGTTCTGCTGTGGTCTCCCCTCCCCCGAGGGAGAAGCCAGAATAAGGGCGTGCGTAGCTGGAACGACTCCCATATTTGTGGTATTTATTATGTACCAGTTTGCAAGTGCTTTTTTTTAAACTACATTCATTTGTTTGAGGCTCATAACAACCCCTATGAAGTAGCTGCTATCACTATCCCCATTTTATATGTGAGGAAACTGAGGCACAGAGAGGTTGAGCAACCCTTCCAAGGTTTTCTGGAAACCTTGTGGTAGAGCTGGGATTTGAACTCAAACCTGCGGCCTCTGGGTTCCTCTCCTGCCCCTCAGAAGGTCATATTGGGAAGATTTCAAAGGTTCCAACTATGACAGACTGGAAAGGAAAAGTGGGATAAAGCACTAAGAAGCTCTGGACCCAATTCCAATGTGGAGAAAGGACAAGTTTACCAGCTTCTGCTCGAGAAAACAGACAATCAACAGTGACCGACCCCATGGTGACCCAGGTACAGGAATGAGTTGATGCATACCTATGCTGAAGTCATAAAGGAGAATGTCTTCAAAATAAATGAAAGAGAGAGAAATATTGCAAACAATTGAAAAAAGAACCAATTGAACATTCTATACTTGATGAATTTTCTGAAATCAAAGGGACAGAAGGAGCAGCCATATTGCTTTTGCCTTTGATCATTGTTCCTCTTCTTTCCCACAATGCACGATAGGCTGGAGGCGCAGTGGTCAGTCGATGGTCTTTCAACCAAGAGGACACAGGGCACTCGGAGGATGGCAGAGCAGGAAGTGGGAAGGAATCCGGTCATTGGGACTTCCTGAGCCCTGACCCTGGCCCTCCTCCCTTCCTCTGTGGGTGGGGCTCTGTTACATGCAGCTAAACGCATTTCTAATGGACACTTTGACAAATAAAACCAAATAGCACCTGAATTATATTTGACAAACATAATTAAATAAGCAAGCCCTTGAAAGACATGTGTGCTTATTAAATGACATAGCACAAGCTTGGAGCCCCTCCTGGTGCATAGCAGGCGCTTTGGCACAAGTGAATTTCTTTGCCATCTTCCTGTGTCAGACATGGGGAGCTGGGGTAGTGGGATGCAGAGGAAACACCCTGGGACCACAGCACTATGGGTGAAAGAAGGTGAAAGCAGGTGAGCTGGGAGCGTGCCTGCGGAGGGGCCGGCCCATTCCTGGCCAGCGTGGTGGCCACGAGGGCACCCAGGGAGGCTTTCTGCCCACCGCGGAGCCAGGCCAGGCGCTGACAGAGGGAATTGGTTTAAGGGCCTGTCTTCCTGGTTCTTGGCTGAAGGCTGCTACCAGTTCAGTTGGCAAAGATGAAAGAGTGAAAGGAATGTCATGAGGTTTTCAAGACCTGCGACTTTGGCACCAAATTTATTTTTTTAAGGGTCTAAAATATTTTTTTAAGCCCCAGTGGCAGTCTAGGACAGGTTTTGGCTTGGTGTGAAAAATTGGAAGGAAGATGGGTAAACGAACAAACAAAAATCAACCCAAAAAAATATAATGATTTTAGGACCACCTACAAGGCTGTGGGGTTATTTTTTTCTTATAGAATGAAGTTGTCATGGCTTGAAGATCCAAAACTCAACAGTTCTGTGGTCACCCCTTCCCTGGGTTCCCAGGCCCCTCTGGGCAGGGCTGATGTGGGAAAGCCTTAAGGTCGACCTAGTCCAAGATTCTTCCACCTTCTGCTTGTATTCTTCCAGAGACGGGGAGCTCACTCCCTATTCACATGGGCCATTTCATATTTGGCCACTTCTGCCAATTATAACACTAGCGGCAGAAAAATGGCACCAGGTGTTAATCTCAGTTCAACAACCTCAGGTCTTGAGTTTGTTGAACTGAGCTAAGAAAAATCCAGAGCCAAGACTCAAATTATGAAAGAGAGTTTATTTAGGAACCAACAGAAGCAGAAGAAGTGAGCCATAGAAGAAATGGGCTCAGAAAACAATTTACAGCAAAAGAAGGGCCCTTGGAGCTTAGGAGAGAGAGAG